>QRFB01003092.1:37995-51025 GCA_008931105.1 Oenanthe javanica | reverse complement strand
TAGTAACCACTTGAAATCTTTTATATCTTCTGTATTCTTTAGAAACACTACCACTTTATTTTTTAGTGACGCTTGAACATATTAATGAACTTCTTCTAGTGTTGAGTAGCAATCCCATGAAAATACTTCTGATACTTATATCCTTTGTGATTAGTTGATTGTCTTCATCTTGATTCTTGTTTGGTATTTATTATTTACTTNTTTATATCTTCTGTATTCTTTAGAAACACTACCACTTTATTTTTTAGTGACGCTTGAACATATTAATGAACTTCTTCTAGTGTTGAGTAGCAATCCCATGAAAATACTTCTGATACTTATATCCTTTGTGATTAGTTGATTGTCTTCATCTTGATTCTTGTTTGGTATTTATTATTTACTTTCTTTATAGTTAGAGTTGAGTTGTTATCTAATTATTACAAATAGGCCTAGTCATATGCCTTTCAGTGAAGTTCGAGTCTTAAGACTCAAGGTTTGAGGTTCAGAAGGCGGGATTTAAGGTTCCTCAAATTGACCTTAGACATAGTTTTAATTATCAAAGTAAGGGTTTTCTGGATAATGTTTGGTGGGCAGGGCTGTTTTAGCTCATATCTATGTTCCAACAGGGGAGAGGTATGTTATAAAATCCCTTATGTGCAGACCTATGTACCGCATAATGTATCATATCTAATATGAGGTTATGATAAAATCATGTTTGTGTATATTGAGGGAAAAGCAAGCGACACATCCTAATGACTGAATGGAAGCAACCATAAACAAATTTGCAAAGAAATATCAACATATCTACGGATAATATGAAAGGTCATATTGGTCTAGAATATGTGGAGATTCGTGTGTGTGTGCTACTGTGTGTAAAACATTAGTGTGATTATATCAATCAATGATTAAATGCAATCCATCATCAAGTCGTTAGTATCTCTACTTCATCCAAATCAAGTTAACAACAACTATGTATATTATATGTGTGTGATTGAATGCATAAATATATAATTTGGTACCATGGGTATATGTATATCGATATGAGTGTAGCCGTTCATGATAAAGGTAGGATAAAACAGCGAGATGTGATGGAATGGTTAAAGATATGTCAAGGCCTATTTGTAATAATTAGATGACAACTCAACTCATATAAGAAAAAATAGTAAATAATAAATATGATAACAGGAATCAAGGCAAAGAAAGTCAACTAGACATAAAGAATCAGATTATCAGAAGTATTTTTATGAGGTTGCTACTCTACACCAGAAGAAGTTCATTAATATGTTCAAGCATCGGTGAAAAATAAAGAAGTAGTATTTCAGAAGAGTTCAGAAGATAAAGAAGATTCCAAGTGGCTACTAAAAAAAGATTCCATGAAAAGAAAATAATAGAGATAAATCTAAAAGCGAGAACAAGACAGAAGATCATAGATTTAATGTTAAAAGTTGAAGAACATTTGTTTTAGTGTGACACAAAAGAACCAGTAGTACATTTTATGTCAACTATATAGATGAAATTTTGACATCAAGTTCAAGTGATTTTCCGAAAGATGACAGTGAAGAAGGAAGGACTCAAGTCAAATCTACAATAGTTGGGTAGTGAAAAAACTAATTAATTCTACTATCAGAAGTTAATTAATTACTTAATTTATCTACTTAAATTAATTCATCTTGAATTGATTTAATTTATAAATTATTTAATTAAATTTAGTGGAATTAATTAAGTTAAAAGAACATTTTATTTATTATTTTAAAAAGACTTGCTGCACCTTTTATAAAAAGTCTTACCAAAATTTGAATTAAGACTTTAATAAAAAGTCTTACCAAAATTCGAATTAAAGCTTTT
The DNA here is from genome assembly GCA_008931105.1 of Oenanthe javanica. Classification (NCBI taxonomy): domain Eukaryota; kingdom Viridiplantae; phylum Streptophyta; class Magnoliopsida; order Apiales; family Apiaceae; genus Oenanthe; species Oenanthe javanica. The sequence goes on along the minus strand of QRFB01003092.1, from coordinate 49,201 downwards.
ATTAAAAGTCTTACCAATATTCGAATTAAGACTTCAGTTTAAACACCAATAGAATGTACTAGAAGTGAGGAAACCATAGACCAAACACTTACCTTTTCTACTTGCTACTTATGAAAGAAAAGCTACTATTTTTCCCAATCAATGACAGACGAGAACCTTCTTTGGACAACAAGCCATTTGAAAGATCATGGGCCATTGGAGGATTTTCAACTAGGGGGAGAATTTAGAAAGAAAAAGGAGAAGGTCTTAGTCTTATCTTCGTATCCTTAGCGGATAAGTTAATATCCTTAGGGGGAGAATTTAGACAAGAAAAAGAAGAAAATCTTATCTTCTGATCCTTATGGGAAACATCAGAATATTGGAGAATCAAGAAACTGCATCATATACATGAAAGGAGTTGTCAGTAGAGGATTCCTCATCCAAGTGGAATGTACAGAAAAGAATTGACACTTTAATTGTTCATCTGAAGGGGAGAAGAATAAAAAGAAGAAGAATCACATTCTCAAGGGGATAACATTACTTGAGTTATGTTCTATGTTCTATTGAAGACGTTTCCAGGAATTTTAATTCTTATGAAGCTTTGTTCATGATACGTTCTTTAAGTTCAAACTATGAAGGAATTTGAAATAGAGGAAGCTCAAACACATAGAAAATGAAGATTACACTACTTGAATATCAGTTCAGTGGCTAGAGGAACAAACATCTTTCATTTCAGTTACACAAGAATTCTAGAAATGCATAATCTAATCCAAAAAAACTAGTAGCATTATTTACAAGTCTCGGACGATTGCTTTTTCTAGTTGTTAGTTGAGTTATCCTTTCTATGAGATTTGTTTGCTTAGTTTAAAAATCAAATAGCGGGGATTGTTGGTGAGATTACGAAGCCATATGAATAATAATCGTGATAACTCAACACTAGAACATGACAGGTAAATAATACTACATCTACACAAAAATCAAGAAGAAATGAAGATAAGGAAAATACAGTGAATCAAGACATTAGAAGAAGTTTTGAAGTCTTCTACAGGTCACAGAAAGAAGTTAATTAATGTGTTCAAGCCTTAGTGAAGAATAATGTGTAAAGACTTTCAGGGTTTCAGAAGTGTTGAAGATTCAGTATTAAGTGTTACTAAAAGATTTTAGTGTATTAACAATGATTGAATATAAACTGTGTTCGAAGCATAGGAATCTAGAGGGGTAAAGACAAAAGTTAAAGAATACTGCTACAGTCTTGAAGTTATACTCACTGAAAGAAGTTCATTTAAATGTTCAAGCGTCAGTGAATAAGTGAGAAAGAAGTATTCAAGATTGTAGTAGTAATGAAGACGTCTAAGTACTAGAAAATATTCTAGTGAAAGTACAGTGCTTATTAACAGTCAATTTTTGAAGCAATGCAACAGTTCAAGGTTAATCAACAGAAAAAGAATAGAAGTTAAGAGGATTTAATTTAGTGTTATTCATTTGTGAACCAGACCAGTGCAATAAGAGTCAGCACGGCAAGAAGAGAATTACCTTGATGTATCAGAAGAAAATCAGTTGATCAAGCCACATGAAGAACATTTAAAGTTGTACTCAAAAGTTTCATGAAATAAGCTAAGGCAAGAACATGTTATGTCATTCCTACACAAGGTTACAATAATGTACAACAATTTAACTTATATATTTATAAATATACACCAGTTTTGTTTCACTTAGATAAATCATTTAGCTTCNTTTAATAATGCACAAGTATAATAATTCTTTTCAGGCTTTCTCAGAACAAGAAAATAGTTCCAAGATAGTTTTAAAAACATTTGTTAACAATATGTACAACAATATAACTGACATATTTATAAACATATACCAGTTTTGTTTCACTTAGATAAATCATTTGAGTTCATGTCTGTGAAACAATTGTTGTAACAGTTGGGAAGATATATTTATTTGGCCACTTATCCTGAAGAATTTAGCGTTCCAATTTCACTAACCAACATGTTGAAGGTGGCTTCATCAAGTGGTTTAGTAAATATATCAGCCAACTATTTTTTTGTAGGAACATAGAATAATTCAATCACTCCATTTTCTGCATGTTCCCTAATGAAATTGTACCTTATATCAATATGCTTTCTTTTGGAATGGTTGACTGGATTGGCAACAATTGAAATTACACTAGTGTTATCACACATGATAGGAATTCTTTCCAACACTAGTCCATAGTCTCTTAGTTGATTCCTGATCCAAAGCACTTGAGCACAACAGCTTCCAGCAGTAATGTATTCAGCCTCAACTGTGGAATTGGAGACTGATTGTTGCTTTTTGCTAAACCAAGACACCAATCTCTATCCAAGAAATCGCCAGCTTCCTGAGGTGTTTTTTCTATCCACTCTGCATCCAGCAAAATAAGCATCTGAATATCCAACTAGGTTGAATTATGTCTCTTTCGGGTACCATAACCCCATGAAAGGTGTTCATTTGAGGTATCTCAGAATCCTTTTGACAGCAAAGAGATGAGATTCTTTGGGATTTTCCTGAAATCTTGTAGATAGACATGTAGAGAACATAATGTCAGGTCTGCTAGCTGTGAGATAGAGAAGAGATCCAATCATTCCTCTGTAGGTCTTCATGTCTACACTTTTTCCTTTCTTATCTTTATCAAGTTTTGTAGATGTAGACATTGGAGTTTTGGCAGTTGAGCAATCTTTCATGTCAAACCTCTTGAGTAAGTCATTGATGTATTTTGTTTGACTTATGAAAATGCCATCTATCCTTTGACTTATTTGAAGGCCTAGAAAATAATTAAGCTCTCCCATCATGCTCATCTTATATTCACTTTGCATTAGCTTAGAGAACCTTTGACATAATTTTTCATTAGTAGATCCAAAAATGATATCATTCACATAAATTTGAACTAGTATGATATCCTCACCATGCTTCTTGTAGAAAAGAGTGTTATTAATTGTTCCTCTCGTGAATTGATTCTCTAGAAGAAATTTTGACAGAGTGTCATACCATGCTCTAGGGGCTTGTTTGAGTCCATACAATGCCTTGATGATTCTGTAAACAAAATCTGGAAAATTTGGATCCTCAAAGCCAGGCGGTTGCTGCACATATACTTCCTCTTCTAATTCACCATTAAGAAATGGACTTTTGACATCCATTTGATAGACCTTAAAGTTTGAGTGTGCTGCAAAGGCTATGAAAATTCTAATTGCTTCTAGTCTTGTAACAGGAGCAAAAGTATCATCATAGTCAATGCCTTCTTCTTGTGAATAGCCTTTTGCAATCAACCTTGCCTTGTTTCTTATCACAATTCCATGTTCATCCATTTTGTTTCTGTAGACCCACTTAGTGCCAATTACTGATCTATCCTTTAGAGGTGGCACTAATTTCTAAACATTATTTCTCATAAATTGATTCAATTCTTCTTGCATGGCAATTATCCAGTCTGGATCTAACATGGCTTTTTCAACTCTTTTTGGCTCATTTTGAGACAGAAAGTAAGCAAATAAGCATTCATTCATAGTTGTTCTCCTTGTCCTCACACCCTCATCAGGATTTCCAATGATTTGATGAGCTGTATGAGCACTATTACATTTAGTTTGATGAGCTTCATCTTTATCACTTGAACATGTTTCCTCCTGATTGAATTTGTTGCCATTTGTTGCAGACCCTTGAGAATCTCCTCCTGAGTTGATGCTAGGGTTATGTGGAGAGTTCTCAAGTTGAATATGACTGGAATCATCATTTTCTCTTTCCTCATTTATTTCATGTGAGATGTCTACATGTGAGTCTTCATGAGTATTGATAACATTTTTAGTTGCAAATGTTTCAGGCTTCATTTCATTTTCAAATCTCAATGTGTCACATTTTTCACTTTCCAGATTCATTACAGGAAACTTGAAATCATCAAATGTCACATTTATGCTTTCCATTACTTTTTGTTGATCAATCACATATACTCTATAGACAGTTTTGTCCAAGAAGTATCCCACAAAAATTCCCTCATATGCCTTGGCTTCAAACTTCCTAAGGTTATTAGCATTATCCCTGATAGCAAAACATTTTGTTCCAAACACATGCATGTACTTTACAGATGGTCTTCTATTTTTCATCATGTGATAAGGAGTCTTTCCAACTGGTTTTGTGATGAGTGTTCTGTTTTGAGTGTAGCATGCAGTCCTAACAGCTTCAGCCCAAAAACTGTTTGGAAGATTTGCTTCTACTAACATGGTTCTTGCAGCTTCAATAAGAGTCCTATTCTTTCTCTCCACAACTCCATTTTGTTATGGAGTTCTTGGAGTTGAGAATTGGTGAGTGATTCCGTTTTCTTTACAGAATTTATTCAGGGTAGAATTTTTGAATTTTGTTCCATTATCACTTCTTATGCCAACTACAGATGTATGGCCTTTGTCCAATCTCCTCAAATTTTCAATAATAACTTCATGAGCTTCATCTTTTGAATGCAAGAATTCCACACTAATGTATTTTGAAAAGTCATCAACCATGACTAGTGCAAATCTTTTCTTAGACATGGACATGACATTTACTGGTCCAAATAGATCCATATAAATCAATTGTAGTGGTTTGGTGATTGATGTAAATTCCTTACTTCTGTGACTTGATCTCTTCATTTTCCCTTTTTGACAGCCTCACACAATCCTTCTATGCAGAATTCAAGTGAGGGCAGGTCATTCACTAATTCTCTTTTGACTAAAGAATTAATGTTCTTAAAATTTAAATGAGGCATTCTATTGTGCAACAACCAACTTTCATTTTCTGAGGCCTTGGTGTAGAAATAACAAATTTTCTCCTTGTTTGTAGAGTTCAAGTCTGCAACAAACAAACTTCCTTTTCTTACTCCTTGCAGAGCAATCTCCTTGGTCTTTCTGTGTGATATGAGGCACAATTCTTTATCAAACTCCACCTTTACATCTTTATTGTAGAATTGAGTGATGCTGAGTAGATTATGCCTCAAATCACTGACCAAAGCTATATCTTCAATGATAACATTTTCATGAATCAATTTGCCATATCCCATGGTGAAACCAATGCTGTTGTCTCCAAAGGTTACCATTGGGCCAGCTTCATCTTTGAATTATGACAGCAGGGCTTTGTCACCAGTCATATGTCTTGAACATCCACTATTCAAGATCCACATGACCTTCTTCTTACCTATGCCCTGCAAACACAACCAAATCAAGTTTTCTTTGGTAGCCAAACAAGGTTGGGTCTTTTATGCTCAGTCACATGAATGTCATTCATGAATGTCACATGAACATGCATACTTTCATTTTTCTGATTTTGATTTTTAGTTTGATTAATACTTCTAAAGCTAGATGCATGCTTAGGTTACATGGATTGTTTTCTTTGTCAGACTTAGGCCTAGGGATGTTGATGTTTAAGTTTTGACTTATGCCTACATCAACAAACTATTTCCTGAGCATAAAGCAAGTGTTCATGATATTCATGTTACATGGCATACATTCAAATTTGTCACAGAATTTATGATTATCATGTATTAAGGGTTTCACATAGCCACATGCAAATTTAGCATTATTAACAATAGGTTTCTTGCACACATGAGTAAGGTGATTTATTGAACCACAATTCTTACAAATCTTCCTGGGAGAATTGTGAACAGGTGCATAGTTATTGTATTTGTTTATGCCTACCTTGCCATTTCTATATGCCTTTTTCTTCTTAGCATGCATGGTGTCATTTTTCTGGATATTTTATTTTGATTTTATTTTAACAGGGATGGACTTGGCCATGACTACTGGTTCTTCTATTTCAACAGAAGGCACATCACTCTTAGTTGCCATTTCATCCTCATCATTCAACTATTGTTTGATGACCGTACTGACTTCATCAAGTTCAACAATTGCTTTCTTAAAAATTGGTGCTTTAACATTTTTCAAAATGTGAGGATGTCCAAGAGTTTCAGTTTTCTTGTCTTTTGTTTAAACAGATTTCTTTTTCTTGAGGGTGTCATAATCAAAACCAATCTCAATCCCAGAATTTTCCTAATGTTTCTCATGGAATTCTTGAACAATAGTAGATGAGTTTTGATAAGATCTTATTTTCAATTGATTCTCAGAAATTTATTCTTTAAGGAATTTTTCAATTTGCTCAGAGAAAATAACTTGGTTTTTGAGATACTCATTCTCTTATTTGAAATTTTCCAGAGTTATCATAGACAATTCTAAGGTTTCATACTTAGCAGTCAGTTCATCATTAGCTTTTAGCAACCTAGAAATTTCCACATATGCAGCAATCATACTAGTATGAATATTAAACATTTCAATGCTTAATTCTTTTACAGTCTTCTTATACTGAGAATTCAACATGTCAAGTGAGATTAATGAGGGTACCTGAGTGTTTGAGAATGATGCTCCATCATGTGAGATAGCCATGAGTGCCAGATTCCCATATTACTCTTCCTCATCTTCATCTGTATCATCCCAGCATTTTCCTTCAACTATGTAGGCCTTTCCTATCTGCTCTTTGAGGAGGGCCTCATAGTTGGCTTCAAGTTCCAAGTAATCTTTGGCCTTCTTAATTGCTTTAGGTTTTCTACACTATGTTGCAAAGTGTCCAAGCTCATTGAAATTATAACATCTTATTTTAGATCTGTAACGCCATCCCGATCTAGGGTCTAGATCGGAGAGTCACTAACACTCTATATGCATACATCCTATAAAAATATAAACAATCACAAAAATATATATATATATATATATATATATATATATATATATATATATATATATATATATATATATATATATATATACATGACCCCGACTACTACCCCAGACCTTTAACAGGTAATGGTATGAAACAAGCACAACTCTAAATTCATTAAATTTACATTACCGGAATAAATATTATTATAACTCTGAATTATCTGACAAAAGTCTAACAACATAAACACTAAAGACTTAACAGAGTCTTTTCCTTCTAACTCAGCCGCGATCCTACCTGTTCAAACTCAGCTAGTCTAGCATAGTTAAGAAAAGAGGTATTCTTCCTCGCAGTTTGCTTAAATCGAACCATGCTTCTCAAAAGCTGTAGAGGTTAGAAAATAATAGAATGAGCTACAAAAGCTCAGCAAGTAATCATGCATAAGTTTGTAAACAGTTCTACAACATAATCAGAACTTTGAAATCATTTCTCAATGTCAAAACTGGACCTTATTGTCCTCAAAACATCAATCCAGAATTCATTATAAATCTGTGAATTCTTTATGCATAAAATTTTCTTCAATGCCATACTTTGGTAAGGTACGAGTAAGAAAAGAGCTTGTTCATGGCTTAGCCTAAAACTTGGAAATTGTAAAGTTAAAGTAAAACTGATAATGTTAAAAAAAGAATCATTTGAGGGTAAGGTATCTGACAGTATGGTGTGATAGGGTTAAGGAAATCTTTTAAAATAATTAGGATCAAACTTTGTAGGTAAACATTTAGTTATTAGATGAATAACAGGAAGTATTGCACATAAGTAAAACGGAGTCAAAAACATGGCAATGTTGGCTGTTTAAAAGTATGTATAAGCATGGCATCATAAGAGCATTTCATTATTATTCATAGATTATTCTCTGAATAGAACATCAGTATTAAAAATCCTTTTCGTAGAAACTGTCCTCCAGTAGGACATTATCTTTTATAAAACGTTCTTTTGTAAAAACTGTCCTCTCATTAGGACATCTCTTTTCAAAATCATTTTAATTGGAGTTTTTTCACAACGCCCGGACAATACGGGTGATCAGCCACGTAAAGTCCCCATAACGGACCGAAGTCCCTCTGGTCCTTTAAGGAGTACTCATAATCAGCACTTATTGACATTGGCTATTAAAGATGATGGACTAGGACCACCCTAGCCTCTTACGCTAAAAAAATGCTGGACCAGCGTCACTCGGCCTCTTACGCCTCCAATCTATAGGAATCCGCATAAACCATTTTGATCGGAATTCCTATAATATCAAAACCTTTCTTTTAAAAGTTACCAAATCATTTGATGAAAAAGACTTCTTGAAAGTTGGATTTCATATTTAAATCCATTTTTAAAAGTCAAGAGACAGAGGTAAATTTTATTCGAAGACAAGTTTATATTCAAGTCTCTTTTGCAGTAAGGTATGCAGAATTTAAGTAAAGAATCAGAATCAGGTCATAGGTACAAGTTTTAAAACAATTATAAGGGATAATAAGAGGATCTAAAACAAGTTAAAAGCATTTGATTTAAAAACAGTACTTAGGAAGTAGCAATAAGGTATTAATCATGGTTAAGGTTAACAGTTCAGGGTTAACAACTTAAGAATTTTGAAACAAGTTCATAAGGTGATGGTCAACAAGGTTTGAGCAATTCAGGGATTGAAAAGTATAAGGTACATTCATGGTTTATATGGGATTGCAGTTTAAGTTTAACATTTAATATAAAACATGCTGTAGATAATAAAACAGTCATAACTTATAAAGCATTTGTAAAAGCGTGAAATAGTTCATATCTTTTAAAAGAAAAACATAGGCAAGAGTTACTTGCCTCAAGATATAGCTGCGGCTGCTGAACAGGTGGATCTACTATCAATGTCACTAGTTTTCTACTTTTGCTTTTGCTTTATCCTTCACTTCTCTTTCCTTCGAATCTACACACGTATAATACTATTTCAGTATCTCATAGATACTCGACGTTATCTTTAACGTCTAACTCAATCTACCCTTTCGTTACTGTAATCCCTTGACACGTATATTAATAAGATATATCATATAACAAGTATACATTGACAAGCATATATCACATAGTATAAATCCATCAATCATATACAGTTACTCAAACGTCCACTGACTGACACATCACGTCACGTATCTCATATCAGACATTGATACCAACAAGAGAACCATTTACTCAACATATAACACTACTACTATTCTCAACCAATAGCTTNTGTTCTTGTGTTGAGTTATAACCCTATGTTACATATAGGTCTATACATACAGCCTTTCAAATCGTTTGTTTTTAGAAAAAATTTGGCAGCACCTCCCTTGTTTATTAAGCTATCCGTCGNCTATTCTCAACCAATAGCTTACCTATACAAGAATGATGTGCCATTAATGTCTTAAAAGAATCGTTTGTTTTTAGAAAAAATTTGGCAGCACCTCCCCTGTTTATTGAGCTATCCGTCAGAATACAACCGACACAAATAATTATTAATCCAAACAAGNAGTGAGCTAATGCTTCAAGTCTGTAGATTTCTTCTTTATCCTTTGTCTTTACCAAGTCTTCATGTCTTCCTGATTCCGGTGATAACTTCATATTATTTACACGTCCTGTTCTTGTGTTGAGTTATAACCCTATGTTACATATAGGTCTATACATACAGCCTTTCAAATCGTTTGTTTTTAGAAAAAATTTGGCAGCACCTCCCTTGTTTATTAAGCTATCCGTCGGAATACAACCGACACAAATAATTATTAATCCAAACAAGCATATATGTATACCATAAATAACATTTCATATTCTTAATCACATAATGAAGTATCCAATTTGAGTACCCAAATATTATTATAATCCAAACAATCAGAACTTATCACAACAACATCCATTACAAATCTAATTTCAAGAATTTGAATTAAAATACCAAGACCAAACCAAAAGTGATATCACAACCAATTTATCCAATTTTACATTATTTATTAATACCAAGAAATATAAATATAATTTAATATTTTATACTGAAACCCAAAATCTAATTATACCAATAAATCCGAAAAATTATTTACTTAAACTTTCATATCAAACACTTTTTCAAATACTTTCATTTAACCCTTCAATTAATATAAAAACTATTTTTTTTATTCTAGCCAATTAGAACTAGCCACGTCATCATCTTCTTTCTCACATCAACCTAGTTTTCTCTCTCCTCGAAGTCAACTCCCATAGCCAAACTTTGACCACCTATAACTTATTCATTTTAAATCCGATTGACATGATTCAAGAGCCTATTCCAGCTATTTTTCGCAAGGAATCCAAATATGTAATTAGTTTTAAAATCTGAATTAATATAGATNTCATCATCTTCTTCCTCACATCAACCTAGTTTTCTCTCTCCTCGAAGTCAACTCCCATAGCCAAACTTTGACCACCTATAACTTATTCATTTTAAATCCGATTAACATGATTCAAGAGCCTATTCCAGCTATTTTTTCACAAGGAATCCAAATATGTAATTAGTTTTAAAATCTGAATTAATATAGATACTGAACGACTTCATTTACAGTAGCAGTTCTTAACTTATCTAAAGAAATTTAAGCATGCAACCTTCGATTCTCCACAACCAAAACTCATAGCAACTAGATTTATCAAAACCGTGAGTAATGTTGTGAAGGAAAGTCACCGGCTCGGGGTACCTCATCGCCGGCAATAGTGAGTTCGGGTGGCCTCGATTCGAGTGCTACACCTTACTACTCACTCCTAATCTCCATTAATAACTAAGTACAAACACAAGAATTGCAATCAAAGACTCATTGAAGCTTGCATGTCACTATCGAACACACATATACATACACTCGAATATACATATATGCAAAGCTAATATAAACTCCATACACCAAAAATCAACTCAAACTATAGCAGGAAATCAAAGAAGCAAGATGATTAACTAGTAATTGCTATGCAAATTGAATGGAAAGGAAAGAAAGAAAAGAATCGCAAGGATGAGAGAGAGAGTAAAGACCTGGAAGCTGCTAGAACATGGTAATGGGGAAGAAAAGACGGTGATGAGGTTTTATAAAGCTAGGGGTATTTTAGTAATTTCACTATGCTGATTTCTGAATTAAAACAAGTAATAATTCGAATTTTGATGGAAAATGGGTACAAAAATAATTTTTATATTTTTAAAATAAAACTTTTATTTCTAAGTTTTGGTTTAAAATAAGGTGGGTACAACTATGCTTGAAGATTTGAAATTTAGTTTTGGTTTAAAACTTTTATTTTTCTTGAATCCTAAGTTTCTAAATTTCTTTGCCATGAAGACCATAGTTGTTATTCCTTAGAACAATGTCAATATTTGTAGAAGGGGGGGTTGAATACAAATATTAAAACTTTTTGTGTGTTCTAATATTTGTTCTTGATGTTTGATAGAATAAGAGAATAAGTTCGAACAAATTAATGCTGAAAAATAAAACTGAACAAAGAGATTTAAAATTATTGATGGATTGGTTTTTCCATCAAT
>QRFB01003092.1:17219-34074 GCA_008931105.1 Oenanthe javanica | reverse complement strand
TTCAATGATAACATTTTCTTTTGCAATTGAGCCATATCCCAGAGTAAAACCTTTGCTGTTATCTCCAAAAGTAACTCTTGGGCCAACCTTTTCCACAAACTTTGTGAGCAGGGACAAATCTCCAATCATGTGCCTTGAATATCCACTATCCAAATACCAGAGATTTTTCTTCCTGTTTCCATGCACACACACAAAACAATCAAGTTGTTTTTGGTACCCAAGTTGCGTTGAGTCCTCTTTTATTAGTTGTAGCCTGAGCCCTTGTTGCCAACTTTGGTTCCTTTTGTTTTGGTGGGTTTAAATCCACTTTAACTTTGGGAGTTGGCTTTTGGGGCTTTGACACCTCGGAACTCATGACAGAATTTCCATGCATTTCATTATTTACATTAGGCATGTTCCATGGCATACCAGGCATGTTCATATTTGGATATGCAAAGAAAGGATTATACATGTATGAAACTTGTGCATAAGGCATATGAACATTAGATGCAACTAAATTAGAAGACATGCCATTCATGAGCATATGATTGGTAAACATGACATTTGCAGTCATGGCATGTACATTTAAATCATTTGAAGATATAGATTTCTTTTCATTCTTGCATTGCATGGACAAATGATTTACACTACCACATTTATCACATACCTTTCTAGGGGCATACATATCAAGAGTATAGTTGTTGTGCTTATTTATGCCTACTTTACCATTCCTATTCTTTTTCTTTTTATCAGACTTAGGGTGAATAATTTCCACATGTGCTATCTTTTCTAATTTTGCTTTTAATTGTTTCTTGTATAGGCTACCTATGTTGATTTTCTAAACCTCAGCCTCAACTTGATTTTTGGTTTCCTTAATAAACTTGATATGAGTGCTAAATTTGTTCTTCTTATTAGCCATTGATGATTTACTTATCGATGGATGCTTATCGATTGATTCAGCATCAATCGATTGATATTCCTTATCAGTTGATGAAAGATTAGCAGTCGATTGATCTTTATCCATTGAAGAATCAGCCAATGGCTTGCCTATTGATTTAGGGAGTTCTCCTAGAGTGTCTACACCCTGAACATCAATAATTTGTTTGGCAGTTTTAGCAGACCTATTCCATTTGCTAATGGTTTCAATTTCTTCAGCTAATTGTTCTTTCAACAATTCTTCTCTTTTCAAACTGTTTACTAGTTCATTCCTAGCATCCTTTCTTTCCTGCTTAAATCTTTCTAAACAAACAAGTTCATTTTCAAGAAAAATATTTCTCTCAGTTAAGGCATCAATGGTGTTCTTTAACTTGAGATTTTCTTTGTTTAGAGATTTTAGAGTGACATGCAAATTGTACAATTCATTAGACATTTCATTAATAGTACTATTGCATTCATCAGTTGTAAGCTCAGAAAAGTTGGTAGCTAGTTCCTAATTTGATGATGAACTAGCTTCTTCATCTTCATGTTTGGCCATTAGTGCTAGATTGATGAACTCTTCAGAATCACTGTCCTCAGCAGCCCAATCATTCTCCTCAGTAACAAAAGCCTTTTCTTTTTATTTCAGAAGGTCAAATTATTTCTTTTTATAATCAATACCATCATATGACTTTGACTTTTCTTGTTTTGGCTTCCTGCACTTATTTGAGAAATGACCAGCCAATCCACAGTTAAAATATTTGAATTTAGTTCTATCATCCAAATTTTTGTTTTGATTGTTACTTCTAAACTGGGATCCAGGCCTTTGAGCATTTGGATTCCTCTTGAATTTTAGCTTAGAAAACTTCCTTGACAGAAATGCAAGGTGCTCATCAATCTCATCCAAATCATCCTCAGAGCATGTTTCATTTTCTTCACACTTTCCCTTTCCTTTTCTTTTGAATGTTCTTCAACAGCTTCACCAGTCATCATGACAGACTCTTCTACACATGCACTTGCCTTCTTCTCTTCATTTCCCTTGACTATCAAAGCCACAGTTTTCTCCTTTCTTTGATTCTTCTCAATCTCCTCACCTTGTTGGATTTCCAACTCATATGTCTTGAGAATATCATAAAGTTTCTCAAGAGTATAATCCTTGAAGTCCTGAGATTGTCTAATGGAAACAGTCATTGGTTTCCATTCTTTTGGAAGAGATCTAAGAAATTTTAGATTTGTATCCTCAGTTGCATAAACCCTACCATATAGCTTCAGTCCATTTAGCAACTTCTGAAATCTGCTATAGGTGTCATTGATAGATTCTCCACTCTTGAAATGAAATGATTCATATTTTTGAATCAAGAGTTACATCTTGTTTTTCCTTACTTGCTCAGTTCCTTCACATAGAGTTTGAAGAGTATCCCATACTTCTTTTGATGAAATGCAGTTTATCACATTGTCAAACATATCTTTATCTAAACCATTAAACAGAATGTTCATGGTCTTCTTGTCTTTAAGCACTTCTTTTTCATCCTCTTCTGTGAACTCAGAGATGAGTTTTGGAACATGTTTGTCAAGTGCAGGAGTTTCATCAGGGTTTATACCTGTGACTAGCTTCATGAGAACATGAGGACCTTTCTCTATGCAGTGAACATAGAAAGGGTCGAGGAAAAGAAGATGCAGATGCATTTTTACCTTCCATGGAAAGTATTCATCCTTTTCTAACACAAGAATCTTTACACCCGAATCTTTTTGGCCCATATTGACTGTTCTTGATCTTTAAACTTTTTGTATATTGAAAGCCTGCTCTGATACTAATTGTTATTCCTTTAGAACAATGTCAATATTTATAGAATGGGGGGTTGAATACAAATATTAAAACTTTTTGCTTGCTTTAATATTTGTTACTGATGTTTGAGAATTAGAGAGAAAATGTTTGAACAAATTAAAACTGAAAATTAAACTGAATAGAGAGATTTAAATTACTGATGGATTGGTTTTTCCATCAGTGTATATTTTTGCTCAATGTTCCTAGGTTAAAAGAAACCTAGCTGTGTTTTTACAAGGTTAGAAAAAATAAATCAACTGCTCTTACAATGTGCTCTCAAACTTGAACAGTTGATTAAGAAAATATTGTCTAACTTGTCTATTTTCTAATAATGCTACTACACTTGTTTATATACTACAAGTGCTTTTACAATTCCTATTCTAGGATTGTTTCTATCTACCTTCATTTTACCTTTTTCCATTTTAGAAAAAGGTTTGAAAGACAGCTTCTGATTGAGTCTTCACAGCCATCCTAGACTGTCTTCCATATGTGTGCTTTTGTTCTCTGGATCTACAACATATAGTTTTTCTGTGTTGTCACAATCAATTGATAATTTACTGTTAAGTATATCAATTGATCCATCCTTTAATCCATCAACTGATGTTCCTTTTTGATTGATCTTTATATCCATCGATTGATAAATAATGACTTATCAATTGATAGATGTTATCAATCGATATATCAATCGATGGGTCTTCATATCAGTTGATGGTCTTCAATACTTGACTTGGCTTCTTCGATTGATCTCTCATCCATCGATGCTTCAATATCAATTGATCATCCTTCACTTGTGCAATTTCCTGTCTTCAAATAATTACAATTTGATAGTTTAATTTACACATCAGTTGATGATCTATATCAATCGACTCAAACATCAATTGATAAGAATAATATCAATTAATTTACACCTTATCGATTGAAATAGACTAAGTACACCTATGCTACAATCCAAATTATCAGTTGATTCATATAAACATTTCAACTGATAAATGGTTTCCTGATCAATTGATATTTATAACTTTCATATCAATTGATCAGTTACATCAAATAAAATTTCTATGATTCTAAGATTAATGTTATCATCAAATTACATGTAGATTCCTAACAACAAATCACCAAAAAGGTAAAGGCATGACCTTTTGAGTAATACTAGGGGTACAAAATGGTGTACAAAACTAGTTCCCAAATGCTACATGACAGATTCCGATTGATTGTAATTCTAATGGACCACAATATATAAACAAATATATCACCAATTAAAACTTTCTAAATTGACACTTAACATTTACCACATTATTTGGGACCAATGTTTTTACCCAATTTTGTACACTTAGCATTACTCTAACCTTTTTACTGTACCAGTTGATCAAATAATTTTACTTAAAAAAATTACCTCAAACACTTTGTCCTACATATTAACAACCTTGATTTCCTAAACTTTTATTCCATCAATTAATGGACTGATACCTTGAATTCTCCTCTTGTATATAGCTATGATGTTGGATCTAGACAAGACTACTTTGTTTTTAAATGTATTTACTTGTCATATTGAGAAGCACAACTAGAACTTCTGTATAGGCTGATTATTTAGTTCTTTATAATGTACATTTGCAGATAAAAGTTTGTTTCTGCTGTGATTCAAGAATGTAAATATATATAGTCAAGAATAAAAGTCTGATAGAAGATTTAAAGTTGGATTATGCATCAAGACACTGAAGACTTTAACAAAATAAATAATGCAGTATGAAATTTCTTCAAAGGCAAATGATCAATAGAGAAGTCATGCCAATAGAGAAGTCAAGTGTATAACTGGTAGAGAAGTCTCAAACTGGTAATCACCGAGTTATCAATCGAGAAGTCAAAGTATGCTAGCCATTCGAGAAGTGAAACAATCAATCGAGAAGTCTCATTTGATTGAGAAGTCCAGGAAAGAAACATATCGAGAAGTAAGCCTTTGAAGCATCCGAGAAGTATAAGATTTAAGGTTGATCGAGAAGTATAGGTCACTAAGTCATTCGAGAAGTCCAGACTAATCGAGAAGTCAACAAGACTAAGTCCAATAGAGAAGTCTGTGCCAATCGAAAAGTATCTGAGTACTTGATCGATAAGTCTCAAAGGAAGGCATTCGAGAAGTCTACATCATGACTTCTCGAAGGGATTACACAGAAGTATTCGACTGTCTTAACAAGGCTTATTTCAAGGAAATGTGCAGAAGAGTAAGACAAGAAATTTGGAAGCATTGTCAAGATCAAGTCAGTAAAACCTGTGAAGATAATGACAAGTCTACAATAAAGCTTAAAAGAAGAACAAGACAAAGGCAGAAGGAAGAAAGCACAATGGAGCATACTATCTTATCATAGAACTTAGCTAGAAATAGATTGTGTACAATGCAAAGCAAGTTTGTCTGTTTCTAGTTATAGTAAAAACAGACTGTCAATGCATGTGAACCAAAGACATGTTGTCTATTTAGTAAGAGTGCACAGCTTCACAATTTTGTGTGTTGATTCATATTCAAACCTTGTTTTTCTTTCAAGAATAAGAAGCTGAGGTTCAAGTTAGAATCTCAGAATTGTAGCAATTCAATCTAATACAATATTAGTTTGAAAGTTAATTGTGTGTTCTTACTTTTCAGTTTAAACACTTTGTCATAAGAAATATACACAATAAACTTAGCTACACAGATTGTCCTAAAGAATTAGTTCATCAAAGTAAAAGAAAAAAGAAACCATCATATACATTCACCCCCCTCTGTATAAGTTTCTATAACTCATAACTAAAAAGTGGTATCAGAGCGAGGTTGTTGACATACAAACAGTACAAAGATCAAGATGAGTTCACAGAAATTTAGCAGTATCAAGATTCCTCCATTTGAAAGAGAAAACTACAATCTTTGAAAAAGAAAAATGTTGATGTTCATAAGGGCTGCAAACTCCATGTATCCTGAGATATTGAAGAATGGACCTTTCATGCCTGTGACTAGGGTTGTTCACGAACAGAGCCGAGTCGAGCTTTGTCTTAAACGAGCCGAACTTAACTTTTTTTTCTAAGGAATCATGCCGAGCCGAGCTTTCTTGTCGCACAAAAAATGTGTTCGAGCTCGAACTCGTTAACAAATCAAGCCGCACTCGAGCTCTTATCGAACAGAGCCGAGCCGAGCTCGAGCCCTTAACGAGCAGCTCGGGAACAGTTAAGTTTTACATGAAAAAGAGGTTCAAACCCACTTGACCTAACTAATTATCGATTTTTGACTCAATTCAATATTAAATTTTAATTTATTATCCCAAATGATTCACATATTAAATATTTAAATTATAATTTTAAACTTAAAACGCTAGGAATATTATAAAAATATTCAGGATATATTCTATTTTTTCGAGTTTTAACGAGCCGAACGAGTTCGAGCCGAGCCGAACATACTAAAAGCTCGGCTCGAGCTCATTTTCTTAACGAACACATTTTTGTATTCGAGCTCAAGCTCTAGTTCTTAACAAGCCGAGCCGAACGAGCCCTTAACAAGCCGAGCTCGAGCTTGTTCCTAAATAGCTCTGTTCTTGAACAGCCCTACTTGTGAGACTAGTTCCTGAAAGAAGTAGTGGCTCAGAGGTGATCCCTGTAACATGGATTCTCAAAGATCCATCTAAGCACATAAAGAAAAGGTGTCATTTGACAATAGCTTAATGCTCATACTCATTGAGTCACTAGATATTGTTATGTACAATAATATTGTCAACTGTACCTTAGCCAAACACATCTGGGAAACTATTGAGATACTCTGTGAAAGCACAAAAGAGGTTAGAGACAACCAAAGGAAACTATTGGTTTGACAGTATGAGGCTTTTATGTCAAAGTAAAATGAAGGCATAACTGAGGTCTTTGAAAGGTTCAATAAACTGATCAATGATCTCCAACTCCATGGAAAGTACTATGAAACTAAAGAGAAAAACATGAAGTTTTTGCTCACTCTCCCAGAACATTTGGAACACAAGATTTCTGCCATAAAAGAAGGAAGGGATTTGATAAAGCTTCATCTTGAGACACTGTATGGAATTTTAAAAACCTATGAACTAGAGTTCTATAAAAAGAAATCTATTCTAGCCAACAGAGGAAAGATGGTAAATCTTTACAGTGCCTTGGTTATAAATGGACCTACAAAGATGGAAAGGAGTGATACAAGCCAAAGACTGAAGATTGAAGACATTGAAGAACAAGAAGATGAAGAAAAGGAGTCTGCCTAGAGTGAATCTGGTGAAGATGAATTCTACATTATTGAGATTCAAGAAAAACAAGAGTTTCAAGCCAAGACCAAACTTTGGCTCCTTAAGCAAAGAAAAGGCACCTATGAACAGTCCCAAAGGAGGACACAAGACCGGGACAATTGATAGATCAAAGATAAGATGCTACAACTGTAATGAACTAGGGAAATTTATAACTAAGTGTAGAAAGCCAAAAGCAATCAAGAAAGATAAGGACTAATTGGAGTTGGAAGCCAAGTATAAAGCTCTTTTAAAAAAGTAAACTGGAAAGGCATACATTATAGAAGGAAAGTGTTGGGATGACACTTATGAGGATGAAGGTGAAGAATATACAAATTTGGCACGCATGACCAAAGCAAATGATGGTGCACCATCTTTAACCAGCCAGGTACCAACTCTAACCTCCATTGACATGTCTAATTCTCAATATAAGAAAACTGTTGAAGAATTGAGCATTGAAATATTTAACATACATACCAGTTTGACTGATGCCTATGAAGAGATAAAAAGATTGCTAAAAGTGAATGATGAATTGACTATTAAGAATGAGAACCTGGATTTGTCTTTGGTTACCATGGAGTCCATGAAACAAGTGAATGAGTATTTAAAAAACAAGATCACATGTTTAAAACAAACTGAAAATTTTCTAAGGGATTAAATTTCAGAAAATGATTTAAAAATCAAATCTTACTAAAACTTATCAGTCCTGATCAAAGACCTCCATGAGAAATATCAAGAGAACTCCAAGGAATGAGTTGGATTTGACTATGACAATTTCAAGAAGAAAAAGGGTCCTTCCACAAAGGTTAAGAAAATTGAGATTTTTGGTAATCCTCACATTTTGAAAAATGTTAAGGCACCTATCTTTAAGAAATCAACTGTTGAGTTTGATGAGAAAATTCTAGTCATCAAACAACAGTTGAATGATGAGGATGAACAAGAGGCCAAAAGTTCTATGCCCTATGTTGAAGAAAAGGAACCAATAGTCAAAAACAACTTTGTACCTGCTCAAATTGTGAGAAAGGAAATTGGTCAGAAAATTGACAACATGCATGTCAAAAAGAAGCCGCCTAACAGAAATGGTAAAGTAGGCATTAATAAACACAACAATTATGCACTTGTGCTAAATGCCCCAAGAAATATTACTAAGAACTATGGTTCAACAAATCATCTTACTCATATGTGCAAGAAACCTGTTGTTAAAAATGCAGACTTTGCTTGTGGTTATGTTAAGTCTTTAATGCATGATGATAAAAAATTTCGTGATAAGGTTGATTGTATGCCATGTAACATGAATGTCATGAATACTTTCTTTAGATTAAGGAAACAGTTTGTTGAAGGTTGCATCAGTCAAAATATAAACAACAAGACTGCTAGACCTAAATCTGCTAGTCCAACCAAGGAAAGAAAACATTCCAAGTCACCTAGAAATGCATCTAGCTCAGGAAGCACCAACCAGACTAGGAATCAAAATCAAAAAAATGAAATTGTGCATGATAGAGTGACTAAGACTGTTAAGAAGCAAAATGACATTTATGCAACTAAGCAAAAAGGACCCAACTTGGTTTGGGTACCAAAGAAAATATGATATGTTTTTTATTGCAGGACACATGTAAGAGAAAAAAGTTATGTGGATCTTGTACAGTGGATGCTCAAGACACATGACTGGTGACAAAGCCCCGTTATCACAATTCAAGGAAGAAGCTGGCCCAATGGTAACCTTTGGAGACAACAACATTGATTTTACTATGGGATATGATAAATTGATTCATAAAAATGTTGTCATAGAAGATGTAGCCTTGGTGAATGGTTTGAAGCACAATCTGCTAAGCATCACTCAATTCTGCAACAAAGATTTGAAGGTGCAGTTTGAAAAGGATATGCGTCTCATATCACACAGGAAAACCAAAGAAGTTGCACTTTGTGGTGTAATAAAAGGAAGCTTGTTTGTAGCAAATTTGGATTTTGCAAATAAGGACAAAATTTGTTGTTTTTATACCAAAGCCTTAGAAAAGGAAAGTTGGCTTTGGCACAAGAGATTATCTCATCTAAACTTCAAGAACATTAATTCTCTAGTCAAAAGAGAATTAGTGAAAGACTTGCCTCCACTTGAGTTCTGCAATGAAGGATTGTGTGAGGCCTATCAAAAAGGAAAAATGAAGAGGTCAAGTCACAGAAGCAAAAAAAATGAGTTCAATTACATTGCCCCTGCAATTGATTCATATAGACCTTTTTGACCCTATGATTGTCATGTCTATATCTAACAAGAGATATGCACTTGTCATGGTCGATGACTTCTCCAAATACACATGGGTGGAATTCCTGCACTCAAAAGATGAAGCACCTGAAATCATAATTAAAAATCTAAGGAGACTAGATAAGGGTCCAACGTCTGTTGTGACCATAAGGAGTGATAATGGCACATAATTCAAGAATCCTACACTAAATGAGTTCTATAAAGAGATGTTTTCCCAGTTGCACAAGTAGAAGGGGGGGTTGAATACTTGTGTTCCTTTTCTACCTGATTAAAACCAACTCAATATGAATTGACAGATATGAATTAAGAATAAAGAACAAACACAAAGATATCAATAAGTACTGTTTGTATTATTGATGATTAAATACAAACTCTCCTAGGGTGTACACAAATCCTAGCAGCTTCTCTGTGTTTATCACAACAACTCTCTCTATCTTTATGCTCTCACAAAATTCAACTAAGACAATTATGCTTTGACACCTTTACAATTAGGTTACATAGATTTTATATAGAGATTTGCCTATCAACTAATAACAGAACATCAAATTACAATAGGAATAGAATTCCTAATTATTAGTTGACAGTTTCCTTCTCAAATTCTCTTTCATTCCTATAGCATATCTGCAATATATTTGTCTCTATCTTCGAAGACTTTCCATTCATGTGATCTTCTTCCAAAAATAACTTCAACTGTATAGACTCTGGAATCTTCAGACTCTGACAGATTATAGACTCTGATGATCTATAGAATCTGATCATTTATAGACTCTGCCAGATCATAGACTCTAATAGTCTATAGACTCTGATCACCTTCCAGACTCTGATCTTCATGCAGACTCTGGTTTCACTAAACTCTGAAGATAAACTCTAATCATAAAAACTGATTCAAAAACTCTGACAGTAAATATTCTGACAACAACTTTTCTGACAGCAACTTGTCTGATAGCAACTTTTCTGACAACTTTTATGACAACAACTTTTATGACATCAACTATTATGACAACAACTATGCAGACAACAACTATTCTGACTATCTAGACTCTGATTATACAATTTCAGAGACTAGAAAAACTTATTACAAATAGACTATGCTAGACCCTGTTCTAATATTTTGTACATCATCAAATGAATATATTCCTAACAATCTCCCCATATTTATGCTTTATAAAATGTAAGCATAAATCAAAGTTTGATGATGTCAAAACTAAAGAATAAAACAATTATTCTAGAACAATATAAAAGAATTATAAAAGAAAAAGAATTACTTCTCACTTAATTTTCTCAAAGGCTGGATTATTCTTCAAAAATGAATTCAGCATATTTTCTTCCACAATTGCAAGAGCTTCACCAACAAATTTCTTCAGTTTCTTCATTTCTTCACTTGAATATTTGATTTGACAATAAAATGCTTTTAGGTCATTTGCACTGTCTTCTTATTCTTTTAAGTCCTTCAACATCAGAACACTTACTTTCCCACTAATAGGTTGAAATCCAAAGTAATGACCCACACCTTCTTGAAATTTGATTTGCTTCTCTTCTAATGGCATGTCTTGATCATTTCCTTCAACATCAATATATTTTAAAGAAAATTTGTCCATTTGTCGATTTGCCTGTCTGTGCAGAGTCAGCTTCTTGTCAATTTCCTTGAACCATTTGTGTATGACAGCTTCTTTGCTTTTATTCACTTCATAAGCAATTTGTAAGAGAAATCTAATATACTGCAATTCCTCAGCCTATTTGAAAAAGATAAAGTTTGATTGACTTATCCATCTAATAGATTCACCTTCTAAGAAATAAACCAGCATATCATTTTGCACCTTTTCTGTGTCTCCATGTCCTCCTTACATCTTCCTTTCAAAGACATTATAAATAATTTGAGCAGATACCACTTTGTTTAAATGCTTTTGAGTGATCTTCTCAAACTGCCTATCTATCAAGGATTGAGGATCCCTAGTTAGAGTAGATGTCCTGTCAATATCAGATTCTTCAAAGCCTCCAAGTCCTGTTTTCTTTTTGGCTCTCAGTTGCAGATTAAATTGACTGCATTTCTAGTAAGAAGGTTCTTTAGCTTCATTAGAGTCTGAATTTTTCTTTTGCTTATCAGAGTCTAGCTTAGACTCTGATTTCCCATGTCTAGTCCCAGACTGGTGTGATTGAGTTCTTGCTAGTACAAAATGTTTTTATTGTTGTACACCATCAGGACCCCTAGGACCATGAGAGCTATCTCCATCATCACCATATCTCCTTCTTTTAATTCCCTTTTATCATCTTTGCATCCATCATCCTTATTTCTCATGGAGAATTCACATTTCTTCTCCCCCTTTTTGTCATCATCACTACTGGTGATAGCCAAAAGGATTTGCTCAAGAACTATAGAAATGTTGTCATGTGCTGTAATTACTGAATCAACCTTGGTGGTTAAATCAGAGACTGTTGTTTAGAGAGAGGCTTGAGTGATAGTTATAGCAGCTAGAGCATCCTTGAAAGCTACTTCTTTGGATAATTGAAGGGAGTGAATTATGTCAAATCTAGTACTAAGTAGAGAAGTAGTATTATTAACACCAGTGAGTTTGGTTTGAATATGAGATATGTCTTTAACCACACTAGCTAATTGTGCAGTAACATTATCTGTCTCAGCCTTAACTTCTGCATTGATAGTTCTGTCATCTTCAAGAAAAGAGGCATTAGTGTCCTTATATGGATAATGATCATGTTCTTGTAGAAAAGACTTCTTTTGAAAAGCCTTTAGTCTTTCAGACTGGTGAATGGCCAAGATGCACTCAAAAGAAGCTTTATCACTAATGCCTTTGTGCTGTGCAGATTCCCAGGTGAGAGGAAAAAATTGATCAAAATAGATAAAGGATGGATTTACTGGTTCATCATCCTCAGAAGTGCAATCCTCCTGCATATCAGCATCAACAGGTTCAATCTTTGTAACTGGAGGTGTAGACTCTGGTGGTTGAGTAGACCCTGAAACTGCAAACGGGACTATAGACCCTGACTCCTCCTCAGAGTGATCAGAGACTGTAGACTCTTGAATCCTAGCCCTTAGAGGCATGATCAAAATTGGTTTTTCTGACTTCAATTCTGCCATCTCAGTTGGAATGATAGTTTGATCCACCAAAGCCTTCATGACTCTTTCTGCTCTCCTTGCTAGAGATTCCACCAAATGATATTGTGGTCTCTGTGTGAATGACTTTTGAGCAGTAAGAGCCTCCTCCTTTTTACCAATCTGTATAATCAACAAAAATGAATTTTCATCCATCCCCTGCTCCAAATCATTGGACCAACTCTATGGAAAATTTTGATCCCAATAAGTAAAGCTAGGTTCATGATACCCTATTCTCTCATCCCCATAGTGGGGTTGCCCACCCACTCTCTCATTCTCACTCAGGCTCTCTTTAGCCTTATCTATCTCTCCTTTTGCCTAGACCAGTGCCAGCCTCTCAATTATTTTTTCACTAAATTTGGAGGGTGCACTCAAAAATCCTACAGAAGAGGGGTGGAGAGAAGAATTATGTGCTACAATACCTGAACCACCTTGATGGAGGGGTACCCCTTCAAATGTCTGAAGGCTAGGGATTTCCATCAAGGGGTGAGCATCAATAGATTCTGAACCCTTACAAGTGTCTTCTTTCTTTTTAGAGTCTGTTGGCTGCAGAATTCCAGTCTCAGGGTCTACTCTAGACTCTGACTGCTTCAGTATGACTTCATTAGAAGCCAGAGTCTGAGTGTCACCATCTTTGACTGTTGGTGCATGAGACTCCCCCTCAAGGTGGATAGACTCTGANCCCTTCAAATGTCTGAAGGCTAGGGGTTTCCACCAAGGGGTGAGCAGCAACAGAGTCTGAACCCTTACAATCATCTTCTTTCTTTTCAGAGTCTGTTGGCTCCAGTATTCCAGTCTCAGGGTCTACTCTAGACTTTGACTGCTTCAGTATGACTTCATTAGAAACCAGAGTCTGAGTGTCACCATCTTTGACTGTTGGTGCATGAGACTCCCCCTCAAGGTGGATAGACTCTGATAGAATAGATTGTGGAATGTCTTCATGAGCATCCATCACAGTCTATCCTCCCATATCACTAGGTTCTCATTAGCATTTTGTTGAGTTATCAAGGAGGGCCTAACAGCATACTCCCTTGCCCCACTATCACCCAACCTCTGACTAGGTGGTTCTTGTGTGGGTGAGGCAGACTGGGCATCTTTCTCACTAGTCACCACTAGTGCACTAGTCTCATCCTCCAACTTCCTTGCATCACCTGCTACCTCATGTGGTTCTATCATGGTTAATGAATCCAAGTGTCCATTTAAAAAAGTCCTTGCATGGATTGCATTGATGGCTTGGGCAAAAGTCATGTGAAAGGAATCCTGTAGTTCCCTTGCAATCTTATGATAATATGAGCCCTTGAGTTGATCTAATCTACTTTTATAAGTTGGATATATGTATTTGTTGGCCACCTTTCCTACATTATGGACAAGAAAATCAACCACCTTCCTTGTAAGAGGCTGAATAGTAGAAATCCAATCAATAGCTATCCTGTAGGTAATTTCTTTATCCCAAATTACTTCATAGTCAAAACATGTTTGCTCAATCTCAGTTTCTAACTCAATAACAGACTCTGATTCTCTCCTTTTATGGACCTTAAGCCTTTTAGGCTTCTTGATATTTGTTGTTCAGAGTCTGGCACACCAAGTGCTTTGAGAACTTCATTTGTCCTGCCTTCTATGAGCCCTGCTTCTTTAACTTGTAATAAAGAGTTAAAGAGGTAGCTGTAGAGATTTGTGACCACAGCTTGTGCAGACATTTGTAGCTCCATCTCTATTTGCTTCCTCAGGGCTTCAAAGGTTGTTAGAAGATCCAAGACTTGAGATTTAGTCTGATATTGTTGTTGATCTTCAACAGATTCCATCAAAGGATATAAGAATAACAGTACTTCATCACTTGGAGTAATGATTTCATCAATTAGACTTGAACCTGCATCCAATGGCATTCCTTCCCAAAATGTTTCATGATTAGAGTCTAAAGGCAGTCTAGACTCTAACTAAACATTAGACTCTGGTTCAGGTGTTTTCTTGCTTTCAGAGTCTAGCTCTACAGGAGCCTTAGGAGCATCTATTTCCTGTAAAACAGGGTTAATAATAGTAATAGGCTTGTGTGTGTGTGCAGAATAAGCCTTCCTTAACCTTCTATACTTATGAGTAAAAGATTTCTCAGGAGATACAATGTGAGAATCCTGAGGTGTAATCCTAAGTTTTTCAGGGTTTGTAGCCTTTTGAGAGTCTACAAACTTGGTTTGAAGGTTAGAATCAAGTGTATCATGACCCTCCTTGAGTAAAGAGAGTCCTTCAACAACTTGTTTCTCTAGAGGGTTGAGCTCCTCATCACTATCCTCATCTACAAGCCTTGATTGTACCAATCTTCTCTTCTTTACAGCTGATGTCTGTTGAGAGACACCAGAGGTTGGTTTCTTTTTGGATTTTGGTTTTGAAGATTGTTTATTTGAAGGGGATTTGGTTACTTGGGTAGGTGCAGGGGGACTCTCCATTACTTGTTCCTGCACCATTTCACCATAAAAAAATGAAGCATTGTAGATAGAAGGGTTGTAGGTTGAGAGTTTTACCTTCACTACCTATGGATATGTTATGGCATGTTTTCCCAGTTGCACAAGTAGAAGGGGGGGTTGAATACTTGTGTGTCTTTTCTGCCTGATTTAAAATCAAATTAAGAACAAAACTCAAACACAAAGATATGAATAAGTACTGTTTGTATTATTGATTTGTAAATACAAAACTCTCCTAGGATGTGCACAAACCCTAGCAGCTTCTCTGTGTTTATCACAGCAACTCTCTCTATCTCTATGCTCTCACAAAATTTCAACTTCCACACTTTTACAATTAAGTTACATAGAGTTTATATAGAGAGCTTCCTATCAACTAATAATAGAAAGATAAATTACAATAGGAATATAATTCCTAATTATTAGTTGACAGTTTCCTTCTAGAATTCTCTTTCCTTCCCATAGCATATCTGCAATATATTTATCTTGATCTTCGAAGACTTTCCATTCCTGTGATCTTCTTCCAAATTTATCCTCAACTGTATAGACTCTGAAATCTTCAGACTCTGATGATCTTCAGACTCTGATCACATGTAGACTCTGATAGATCACAGACTCTGATAGTCTATAGACTCTGATCACCTTCCAGACTCTGATCTTCATGCAGACTCTGGTTTCACTTTCTACAGAAATTCTTCTAAGTACAAGTAACATGAATGTTGACCATCTAGACTCTGATTATTCATTTCAGAGACTAGAAAGACTTATTACAGATAAACTAATCTAGACCCTGTTCTAGTATTTTGTACATCATCAAATGAATATATCCCTAACAATCTCCCCCTATTTATGCTTTATAAAATGTAAGCATAAATCAAGGTTTGATGATGTCAAAACTAAAGAATAAAACTAATAATCTAGAACAGTATAAAAGAATTAAAAAAGAAAAAGAATTACTTCTTATTTAATCTTCTCAAAGGCTGGATTATTCTTCAAAAATGAATTGAGCATATTGTCCTCCACAATTGCTTTCTTCAATTTCTTCACTTGAACATTTGATTTGACAGTAAGCTGCTCTCAGATCATTTGCACTGCTTTCTTGATCTTTTAAGTCCTTCAACATCAGAACACTAACTTTCCCACTCATAGGCTGAAACCCAAAGTAATGACCCACACCTTCTTGAAATTTAATCTGTTTTTCTTCCAATGGCATGACTTGATCATTTCCCTCAGCATCAACATATTTCAAAGAAAATTTGCCCATCTGTCGATTTGCCTGTCTGTGCAAAGTTAGCTTCCTGTCAATCTCCTGGAACCATTTGTGAGTGATAACTTCTTTGCTTTTGTTAACTTCATAAGCAATTTGCAGTAGGAATCTAATATACTGTAGTTCCTCAACCTGTTTGAAAAAGATAAAATTTGATTGACTAATCCATCTAACATTTCCACCTTCTAAGAAGTACACCAACATCTCATTCTTCACCTTTTCTGTACCTCCCTGACCTCCTTGTATCTTCGTTTCAAAAACATTATACACAATTTGAGCAGACACCACTTTATTTAAGTGCTTCTGAGTGATCTTCTCAAACTGCCTATCTGTCAAGGATTGAGGATCCCTGGTTAGAGTAGATGTTCTGTCAATGTCAGATTCTTCAAATCCTCCAAGACCTATCTTCTTTTTAGCTCTAAGTTGCAGATTTGATTGACTGCACTTCCAGTATGAAGGTTCTTGAGTTTGATCAGAGTCTGATTTCTTCCTTTGCTTATCAGAGTCTGACTTAGACCCTAATTTCCCATGTCCAGTCCCTGACTGGTGTATTTGAGTTCTTGCTACTCCAGATTGCTTTTGTTGCACACCATCAGGACCCTTAGAACCATGAGAACTATCTCCATCATCACCATCTCTCCTCCTTTTAACTCCCCTTGATTGATTCTTGCATCCCTCATCCTTATTTCTCCTAGAGGATTCACCTTGCTTCTCCTTCTCCCCCTTTTTGACATCATCACTACTAGTGACAACCAAAAGAATCTGTTCAAGAACTGTGGAGATATTTGCCTAGGCTGCAA
>QRFB01003091.1:15424-41975 GCA_008931105.1 Oenanthe javanica | reverse complement strand
TCTTGGAAGTTTCCTGAGAGAGAAATTTCTTGGCCTCATGTTCTTGCATTAATAAATAAAGCTGACAAAGAAATATCCTCTGATGAACTGAAGACAATTCTGAAAGCTTCTACTATTATGTCTAAGAGACTTCAACATGAGGTTAATGACCTGAAGACATCTGTCAACAAAACTTCTGTAAATATTGCCACTGCTGTTTCCACATCTCAACATTCTCTGGAGGCCAAACTCAAATCTTTTTCTGCCAAACAGGATGCTTTGGAAGCAAAAGTGGATCATCTTTCTACTTCTGCTAGTTCTATGCAGGGAATGTTCCATACAATTGTCGAGCTTCTTACTATTAAAACAGGTCCTGATGTCAGAAAGGGGGAGAAAGGTTCACACAAATACAAGGAGGATGCAATTCTAAATTCTAACAAACCTAATGATGCAGATCAAGGGAGTCATAAGGATGAGAAGCAAACTCTGAAGAAGCAAACTCTGAAGCCGCAAACTCTGATTGGACAAACTCTGACAACCTCACAAACTCTGATGACATCAAAGGCTGATATAAACTCTGACAAGCAAACTCTGATAGATGCTGATTTGGAATTAACAAAGAAACTTGAAGAAGAAGATAAGCCAGAGAAGATTGAAGAACAAAACTTAAAGGATGCAGAACTGGCAAAGAAAATTTTTGAAGAAGAACCTCCAGGAATGGATCCAGTTACTGTAGAAGCTGAATTGAAGAAATCTGGAGCTGTTAGTGCTCAAGTCCAGAAAAAGAAAAGAAGTGTAAAGAAAGGTCCAATTCAGAAAAAGGTACCTGCTCAAAAGAAGAAACTAGAATCTAAGCCTATTCAAATCAAACTTGTTGAAACTCTCAAGCTAGTTGCTCAATTAAAACCAGTTTCAGAAATTCAAACAAGATCATCTGTAAGAATTCAATAAAAAGCTCCAACTAAACCACAGACACCTTTTACTATGCAAGGAACAACATTTCTACCAGGTGGATCTAGTTTTGATGTTGAAGAAGAAGAACAACAAGAAGCTCTGATCAGAAAGAAAAAGACTGATCCTCTGTGGACTACAACTCAAAGTCTGATTCTCAATGCCAGACTTGGTAAAAATAAAGGAGGCATTGGTGATTCACATGCTAAAGTTTACAGGGGTGAAGCAAATATTTTCAGTGATCCTTTTTCTTTAAAGCACAATCCTAAGGAAGATTTGACACAAGAGCATCTTGACAAATTGATATCAGTCAACATAGTAAAAGACATTTTTGATGGAGCTCAAGCAAAGGAGAAGCTTCTATATTTTCTAGAAGATGGGAGAGTTTTGAAGATTGCTGAAGAAAATCTGATTGATAAAGCATCTAAAGAACTTGAACATGTTCTATATCTACTCAATGATGAAAATGAAGCAACTTCTAAGTGGAGGAAAATAATTGAAGGAGTGATTGTTGAGAAGAAGAAGAAGNAGATTGATGATGATAAAGTCTGAAGATTATGAGTTTGGGTATTTACTTGAAGATGGAACAAGAAGAGCTATGAGAAAGGGAGATGCAAAGGTCAAGATGGTGTTAGGGATTCCTACACTAATCTTAAATCCTGATGGAATGAAGACCTGTTGCATTGCCTTAAATGAAAAAATGGAGAGGTCATCAATTTATGCTATAAGGGCTGCAATATTTCAAATAGATGATTCTTCTGAAAACATGAAGGAATTGAAGGAGAAGCTTGTTGACTTACTGAAAAATGCTGAAGAGAAGCTCCTAAGTCAATTTCTGAAAGAAGAATTATTTTACAGAAGAATCTAAGTCTAAAAAGGGTAAATAAACTCTGGTGCATTTGTCTTGTATTTCTGACATCATAAGTGAAATTTATGTTTTAATTCTTAAAGCATAAATTGGGGGAGATTGTTAGGAATGCAAACACTGATGATTGTCAGAGAATACCAAACAGAGTTTATGCTGACGTCATCAGAGATTAAGGAAGCTGTCGGTCAGAGTTTACTCTATCAGAGAATGCTCAAATCAGAGAATGACAAATCGACAGAGATTAGCTTCAGAGTTTACCGGAAAAGGAAACAGACAAATCAGAGTCTTATTTGGATAGTAAGAAGGAATTCGAGTGCAAGTCTAAATTGCCGTATTAAAGCTATTCTATTTACATTCTGATTTGTAATTGTATTTGTAGCTGTGTCTATATAAACACAGAGATAAGTTATAATTCAATGATCGAATTTATTCAAGCAATATTCTTATAACCTAGCAGCTCTTGAGAACAAAGAACTTCTGGAGAAAGTTTTGTAATACATTCATTATCTTTAATACTAAACAATGTTCATCTTTTACATACTTGTGATCATATTTCGATTTATTGGTACTATTACATTCAACCCCCCTTCTGTAATAGATTGATTATCTGTGACACAATTAGGACTAAGTTTAAATAATAATTCGAATAAAAAGAATGAATATAATGTATCTTGATTTTGTTATAAAAACAATTGATAAATTAACCAAACATCACATTAAAGAATCTTTGTCTCAAAAATTAAAAATCACGTTAAACTCGCATATAATATTTCCTTTTTATAAATTAATAATAAAAAATTAAGAAAACATATTAGGGATGTGAAACAAATAATTGTTTTATAAGACAGTCCATAATATTCATGTACTCTATTAAAAAAGTTATTATATCTTTATTAACAACCACTTTATAGAATCTTAAATATTTTTTAAGGTTGTTTAAAATTATATTATGTACACACTTTTGAAAAGATTTAAAATTAAGAAAAATAAATAAAATAACATTAATTCATGATTGGAGAAATATAATTTAAATAAAACACCTTAAAAATCTCATTTAAAACATGTCAACACTTAAAAGAACCTAAATATTAAGATTATGAGAATGTAATTTGAATGATTATTTAAAAAATCTAGTATAACTTAAAGAATCTAGTACAAAACATTAAAGAAAATTTTAAATTGATAAACATTTTAAGAGAATCTTGAATTTAATAATAGAGAACACTTAACAATATATTATATTAAAAAACACTTAACATAATCTTGTATCAAAAAACACTTAAAAAATTTTTGCATGGAAAAGAATCTTATATTAAAAAATATTTAAGAGAATATTATTAAGATAACTAGAATTTAAGAAAAATTCTTTACATAATCACTTAGTATTAAGAGAATTTAATAATATTGAAATTCTGATAAGTCTTTTTTATTGATATTTTCCTTGAATACAAATAAGAGAATTTAATAATACTTAAATTTTATTAAGTGTTATTACACAATATTGCTCTTAAAGATAAAAAAATGTAAAACATGACAATACTCGGTAGAGCAATTGAGATAATATAGTAATATTAAAATTCTAGTAAGTTCTTCAAAATAATTCATCGATTATATTTAGATTAATGTTCATATAATTTAAATCTTTAAATAATAATATTAAGATTTTTTTATGTGATTTAATAAGCATTCTTGATTCTTATTTTAAAATGATTAATAAAATAATTAGCGTTCTTATTTTAATAGCCAACCATTAGAAGCTAATAAGATTAAAATTCTACTAAGTGTTTTTCAATATGTTTCATTAATTATATGAAAATAAATTCCATACAATTTGTTTTTATTAAATATTAATATTAGTTTCTCTTTAAGTGTTCTACAAAGTATCATTGAAATTTATTCTAATCGATTATATTTAGATCAATGTTCATATAATTTAAATCTTTAAATAATAATATTAAGATTCTTTTATGTGATTTACTAAGCATTCTTGATTCTTATTTTAAAATAATTAATAAAATAATTAGCGTTCTTATTTTAATAGTCAACCATTAGGAGTTAATAAGATTAAAAGATAAATTCATTAATTATATGAAAATAAATTCCATACAAAGTATTATTGAAACTTATTCTAAAATAATTTGTATAATACTTAATAAAATATATTAATATTAAAATTTTTGTAAGTGTTCTACTAGGTAATTAATTAATCATTTCAATATATTTCACTAATTATATGAAAATAAAATTTCATGCAATTTTTTTATTAAATATTAATATTAAGATTCTCTTTAGTAGTATACAAAGTATTATCTATTTTTATTAAATATTAAGATTAAGATTCTCTTAAGTGTTCTACTGAATGATTTTTAATATATTTAATTAATTATATGAAAATAAAATCCCATGCAATTTATTTTTATTAAATATTAATATTAAGATTCTCTTAAGTGTTCTACAAAGTATTATTGAAATTTATTCTAAAATAATTAGTAGAATACTTAAGAAAATTTAATAATTTTAAAATTTAGTAAGTATTCTCTTAATAAAATTTCATGTAATTTATTTGTATTAAATATTAATTAATATTAAGATCTCTTACTAGTGAAATTCCATGCAATTTATTTGTATTAATATTAATATTAATATTAAGATTCCCTTAAGTGTAAAACTATAATAATGGTTGTATGTATCGTATATAACCTACCATAAAATTATATTTTATTCTTATCATATATAAACTATTTTTAATAAATATCCTTGATGTTAAATTAACGTTTTTTATTTACTGGGACGGTATATGTATTTTAAACGTAGCCTGTATACCCCTCATGATTTGATTTATTTACATAAATACCATTATATACTGTATTAATAATTATCTAAATACTATTTATAATGAATTGTGGAGATTAGGGGTCTCTAGGGTCATTTATATAAAATGTCATTTTTTCAGTTTTATTGAGGTCTATAATTGGCATGAATGTTATTATTCGAATATTTATATAAAAAAAATTCACAACTTTATATGAAAATGAGCCTCATTTCAAAATTTCGATTGAGATACTAACATCTGGCCGCCCTGCCCGAAATTGTCGAGTGATGGTCTTTTATATCAGAATTTAAAAGAAAATTGTCCTAAATATCACAATTCAGAAAATTGACCCTTTTTATCACTCAAAAACGTAACTTCATCTTAGTTTTTTTAAAATGCATTTTTATTGGATTTTAAGAAATTTTTTTAAAACGCAAGTTGAATTTGCATTTATATATAAAAAAAAATCAAACACACATTTTGGACATGCGTTACTGTTAAATCTGCACTTTTCATCCAAAACCCAATACATCCGGCCCAATAACAATGCAATATACTTGACAAACTCATTGTCAAATCAGAAGCATATAGTTGTAATAAAGATTATTAACAAACATTATAAACGTAACTTGATGTTACGTCATTGTGTGATATAAAGGTGCCATTTTTCTCATTAATAATATTTTGAGGATTTTTTTCTCAAATTGTGATTAAAACGACTGTTTTTTGAAATTGCCCCGCTACCCACTCCGCACTCCCCATGCAGGTAGGACCAGAACGTTACCTGGAAAGAGACTCATAAAAGTATATT
Source organism: Oenanthe javanica (assembly GCA_008931105.1). NCBI lineage: Eukaryota > Viridiplantae > Streptophyta > Magnoliopsida > Apiales > Apiaceae > Oenanthe > Oenanthe javanica. The sequence continues at coordinate 36,554 of QRFB01003091.1, read as the reverse complement.
AGCAAATCTAACAAGACAGATTACATATAAATATTAATGAGTACCAATTATGTAGATAATATATTTTATATGTTTACAAAAATCTTGGAAGTTACTCTGTCAGTCCCACCTATTTGTTTACATTTGAAAGATGGTATCCGGCACACATTTTAAGATGCATATAAAATATAGTTTCATAACTTATTTTTTAGTTTTTTTTTCTCTGAACAAAAATTTAAACATTAAATTTTTATTCAGAAAAAAAGATTATAAAACAGTATTTTTTATATACCTTAAAATGCGTGCCGGACACCCTCTCCAAAATATAAACAATGAGACCGAAGGGGTATTAAACTTGCTCTAATATAGTACTTTAAAATGGTTGGCTACAAATTTTGTCTAAAAGACAAGGCAAAATGGTTTAAAAAAGCACGCCCTTGTATGTTGACATTTTGAAGGAGAGAGTTGGATTCATAAAATTTAATGGCCACTTCGAAGCTCCAGGCTCTATGGAATCATCCTGCTGGCCCTAAAACCAGTTATTTATCTTGTCTCTTTCTTTTGCATTTCGATAAGTCATGCTAGCTTTTTCTAGCTTTTGATCTCACTTGATAAATTCCTAGTGGCTAGTTGTTGTAATATTAGTATATGACAGTATGTGATCATACTTAGTTTTCACTGTAGAGTATATGATTCAACCAAGCCATTCTGAAATCTGAATCGACAATATGGTCCTGTCTAGCTCGAGTCATACATTTTATCTTTTGTGGCCTGACCTTCATTAAAGTTGACTTTTATCCATACAAATTCATTGAAACCAATTGTATCAATTAGGGACGGGCATTCAATCCGCCCCGCCTGATCCCGATCCGATCCCCGCCCCTTTAGGGTCAGGGAATCGAGGAATATTTCGCGTTGAGGACGGAAAATGGGGAAAAATTTATAAATATTTCGGGGATCATTACGGGGTCGGAGATCAGGGTCTCCCGCTCCGATCCCCGTTTCCTATATTTAATAAATTTAATATTTAATATATATTAAATAAATTATTAATAATATATATAATTTATATATATAATTATATATATTATTATAATTATAATTTTTAATTTAACACTAATATTTTAAAATCTTCATACTATAATATAATATAATTTTAATCTTTAATATATATTGTAAAGAAATGTTAATTTGAATTCAGGATTAAAATATAGTATTCAATTAAAAAATGCATATAAAATATTACTCCCTCCGTCCCAACCAATTCTTTACACTTTCCTTTTTGGGACGTCCCATCCAATTCTTTACATTACTAAAAATAGTAACTTTTAACAATAAATATATTATTACATCCACTACTTCACTCCACTTTTTCAACACTTTACACTATTACACCCACTACTTCATTTATTTTAACAATAAAATCACTATTACACCCACTATCCTTGGTCTCCGTGCCCGGACCAAATGTAAACATTTGGCCGGGACGGAGGGAGTATAATTTAGCATGTTAATATTTGTTTTAAAAATATATTTTATATTTTATAAAAAAAATTAAAAACAATGAAAATTTCCTGGTCCCTGCGGGGATCCCCATTAGCGGGGATTGGAAGCAAAATAATCCCCGTTCAGGCGGGTTCGGGGATAGAGTTTGGGTTCTGGGATCGGGGGATAGCACTCCCGACCCGAAGTGACCCGATGCCCATCCCTAGTATCAATCACTTTATCTTGTTTGCCTTCCCAATGATGTTCAAGTTTTAATCAATGCTTTGCTACATTGCGTCTTTTAACTGAACTAAATTAATCTGTAATATTAGTAATGTACGAAACCCTACATCTCTCTCTTGAGGAGTCGTCTTTAATATTTTTTGAGGGCTTCCGTCGGTTTTCACGGGCGGAAAATCTCAATCATTTTTTCTTTTTCGTTTTTCTTGATTAAGCTTTTGTTTTCCTTTAATAAGATCCCAATTTTTTTGGGTTTTGTTTAGTCTCTCCTTGTGAGAGTTTGGTTTGTTTTGGTGTTGTTCATGTCTGGGATTATAGATCTGCATGATTTTCATGATTTTGATTATGTGATTAAGGATTTTAGATTTTATGGGATCGTATATACGGTTGATTGCTCAAAATAGTTGGGTCACAACAAGTACATATATTCATAATATATTCAAAAAATCGCTTGGTTGTCTCTCCAAGAAAGAAGGATTCAACAACGATATGTTTAAGTATTTGTTCAATTTTGATTATATTTGTAGATGGCGTATGACTTTTCATTATTGAATTGATTCCCCTTCTCAAAGAAAAAAAAGAAAAAAAAAGTATGTACAAGTACCTAGGAAGTTGCATTATTGCTTAAAATTTGTAAATTACCAAGTAACTATTAGTCGAAGATGAAAGGGATTGGAAGTTTGTGTAGGATCACCTAGTAGTTGTAGTTGTAAGGCTGCTATATCTGTGTATTTGATTAATTTGGTGCAATTACTGTAATTTTATATGGGATTTGTTATATCTTATTGTAGTTCACTTTTGGGCACCAACTTTCAAATGGGGGATCAGCATAGCTAATGTTGTTGATTTTGCTAAACCACCCGAGAAGCTTTCATATCCCCAACAAACAGGTATTTGGCACCTTATATCTTTCTATATGCACCTATTTACACACTTTTCAATATGCACCTATTTATACGAACTTCATTTGCTTATTTGTGTTTCGCTCCACTTTCTATTGTACACTCATCGCTTGCACACTAACAATGTTTCTTGGCACAGGATAGTTTATACTGAATTGTATGTTTCTTAACTTAGAAGCTAATTCATCAGAGTCCAGTGTTGCTGTATGCTTATTTTTTTCCTCATAAATTGTTTTCAAGCTTACATTACCCTTTATTGCTAATAAGTTGATTTTTTCCCCCTTCTGTCATATTGTATAACAGCGGTCGCAATAACTGGACTTATCTGGTCACGATATGGTGTTGTTATCAGACCGGTGAGTTTGATGAGATGCTTATACAGTTATAATACATTTAAATAGTTAAACAACTTGAGAAGGCTGGATATGGTTGAAAACAGGGTTTTACATCTTAGAGGGTGACATCCAACCAGCATATTAAGCACAACAGGGTGTGCCATTATTATTTGTTATCTTCTGTCATATCTTCTTCCATTTTGTTGTATTCTTTCCTGTTGCTATGTTTTGTTTTGTCTTGAGTTTTCTATGAATGAAATTCTGGAGAGGATCAAACACATAAAATATCGACTTCTAGCCATTATGACTAAATAAATTATGTGAGGTGGGGATTCAACTGAAGGTACAAAGGCATACTAGAATGAGCCACGGGCTATGGACCTAACCAGTGCTGTGTTCAGGTCTGTTGACAATGAATGAAGAAATACACCTCTAAAATGTATAGCATGATGACTACTTCACTGTTACAAGAAACTTTTGAATTTGTGAAATTATTTCAATACACATATAAACTTGGAGCAGAAAACCTTTTCCTGTGGTATTTTCTTACAAAACCAGTTAAAATTTATTACTCAGTTTCAGACTTTCAGGCTTTCAGCCGTCTAAAATGCACAGGGCTGGCATAGATGGCCGTATGTGTATTTGGTCTCATTGAATGTAGTAACCCGATGAGTAGTTTTCATAGACTTCATTTTTGTCTAATTGTTGGTTTGTTTATTCCCTTTTTATTTGGTTTGGTTTTCCTTCCACTCTAAATTTTTACTTGATCTTTGTTTTTTTAATTAGAGTTCCAATTGTCTGAGGCTTTTTTCCTGAACATGATTGCTTGTGGATTGCAGAAGAACTGGAACCTTACAAGTGTAAGTTTTGCAATGGCTGGAACAGGCATTTATCAACTTTCACGAAAAATACGGTAAGTTTTCGTGTCACAGTGCAAAAGATGTTTCATTCTGCAGATGATTTTAGAAAAACTGAAATATAGGAGTCATGATAAAAATCTTGTACTGATTTGGGTTATGTTGATACTGCTTGGTTTAACTTTTTTCTGGATCTATGGACTTTGCCTGTTTTATTAGGAATTTAATTGTTTCGATGTATGACCATACAAATTGTTTCACATTCTTCACATTTCAACTTTTCCATCGCTCTATTCATCATATTAATGTAATTGTGCTCTGTACAATTTCAGGCAAGATTACTTTAACGAGAAAGAAGCTGCTGCAACAAAGGAATGATGATAAACTTGTTTCTGTTTGTAAACTACAGGGGTGGATTCAGTTTGGGTTCCTACTAGAAAAAATATGTTGCATAGATTGGTGTTAGTGTCTGTTTTACTTGTGTTTAGGTTAGCATCCACGGAGTGGATACAAAATGATGTATGGTTGCTTCCTTTGACTGCTCATGACTACTAGACATGATCCTTGATGGCATAATATTAAGATGATTTTGAGTTTGATGCTAATATGGTAATTTTCCTCAATTTTTGTTGATTTGTGATGATTTTTAGATTATTTTGGCTTGTAATTGGTGATTTGGTAGATAGCAGTGATGTGTTGAGAGGGGTGCGGGGATGGTGATGATGATGGAAGTTGATAATTATGGTGATGATTATGGTGGCTGTGAAAAAGTTGTTTTATTAAGATGTTGGTGATCTGTAATTGGCTAAAACTCTTGATCGGAGGTGATCATCGGAAAAGATAAGTGGCCGGAAATGGTGGTTGAGGGAGGAAGGATATTATGATGGAAGTTGATAATGTGAATAACATTAATCAACGGTTGTAAATAAAGATAAAATACTAGCTTATATCAATGCACGGATTGCATTTTTTTTAATATTTTAGTATTTTATTTATTATATGGTTTTGAATTTATTTTTCTTTTATAACAATTATTTAAAATATTATGTGTGCTAAATATTTTTTTAATAGAAATAATGTTTGTGGGTTTTATTTAGAGATGTATTTTAGTTAGGAGATTAATATTAATTGTATTTAAAGAGGATAAAATATATGAGTTTTGTTTAGAGATGTATTATAATTAGGAGATTAATGTTTAAAAATTAAGTTTAATGAAATAAATTATATATGTTTAACTTATTTTATAAAGCACTTGTGATTTTTTCCGAAGGCGTAGTATAGTATATATTATAGATAGGCTCCGACTTGTCATTTCAGATTTTGAGTTTGATGCTAATATGTTGATGCTACTGGATAGAATGCAGACAATGGAAAAGAAAAGGCAAAAAATTAACATCAATCTTATTGTTCTTGATTAGTAAATAAAAGCATAGAACCAGCTAGTTAGAAGAAGTCATGGATCAATGTGCGCCTTTGCTTGAGGAAAAAAAACTTAGCCATGTTTAGAAATTTTGTATGTTAGGGAGACAACCTCAATTTTAAGTTACATTTGCGGATAATGTATAATGAACAGCAATCATTTTGCGGCTATACAATTTCACTTTAAAGTTCGTACAACTTGAAGAAATCTGATTAGCAGCAGACACCAGCCTCTTTTATTAAGAAGACATCAAATATGGAAGCACTCGAATTGTTTTTATCAAATTCTGAAGACGAATATGATACAAGATTGTTTTAATCAATCACAGAATCCGATAGTAAGTTTAATGCATTTAAAATAAAGCTATCGTTCTTTATCTGTCACTACGAACAAATTTTCAGAACTTATAATCACCTCAGCAACAGCGCATCAGATGAAGACTCCAGTGCAGACTTGCAGTATAAGATTTGCTTACAGTTGAACAACTCAATGGCTGAGGCAGAAGATGAAAAAGCTGCTATAGCTTTGGCACACATTGATGCCACATAAAATGTTTGTCGTTCTATATATACTTGTGTTCCAAGATTACTAGCACTATTCAATTCCCACTCCTCATCTTTAGTCTGATCTGGCTCTATAATTAGACTATTAACCCAAACTCAAATCCAATGTGTTTTCATCTTTAGTCTGATCTGGCTCTATAATTAGTTTAGTGATGCTTGAGAAAATTATTAGATGTTTATTTGTCTAGGTTGTTTGCGAGGATAATAATTCCCATATAATCTGCATTAATCTTTTGAACTATTTTTCATCACTCGGTAGCTCATTAGTAGGAGTGTTTAATTCCAATTTCTCCTAAAGTACATCAGTCCCATAGAAAATTAACTATGCAGTACTTGAATTATAGTCAATGGGATGATTTAGTGGTAAATTGGAACTAATAGGCTAGTATATCCGTCTAAACTAAAAAATTGTAGTGCACTAATTTAGCAAGTAAATAGATGATCAAAGTTTAGTGAACTAGGGAATGTAAAATACAGAATTAGATCAATATGATTGGATTATTTTAACAAAAAATATATTATTCACACTGACCAGAGAACCAATTCCTGCAATTAAAATTTCTATCTAGACAAACAAAACCAATACAAAAGCCTACTATTGTAGCATTAATCCATTCCCACCATTCATTGCCATAGCCAAGTTCCCGACTCTTGATCCAACTTTACTAACACAAGCTTCTCTGCAAAAATAAGAAGGATTCATAACCTGTAAAGGCTTGAATCCCACCGTCCTCTTCTTCTTTGAATTCTCATCAGAATCAGACCCCTTGTTTTCGGAAATTTCATTTATACTTCTCCTGCAGTTGGGCGTGAACCATTTCGCTTGCATGTAAGCGTAACGTCTCCATGGTGGCACATGCATTTCACATTTTTTCATCGATTTTTTGATTCCTCTGCACATCAGCCTCACAATTTGCTTGAGCATTTCAACTTTTCCAACAAAAAATGGAGGAAGAATTTCGAGTAATGAGGTGTATCGGTTTGTTGATCGTGCCAATTCGAATTCACTGGCTATAGAAACCTCCACAATGTAACGATCCCCAGCTACATTAACATCAACGTATTCGTAATCTCCAGCTTGTAATTGTGCTGTTTTTACCCACTTTGATTTGCACAGGCCTGCATATAGATAAACAATTTATGGTGATTTGCAGCATTGTTATAATGTGGGTGTTTGGGGTTCCATAAACTTAAAATAAGTAGCTTATTTTTTATTTATTTTTACATATTTTCATATTTTTTTTAAAGATAAATATTTGTTTTAGAATTTTAAAACCAAATATGAACTTACTTTTTTCTGGAAATAAGGGCTTATTTCTGAAAAGTACATACATCCCTACTTTTTTCCGGAAATAAGCCCTTATTTCCATAAGTAGCATTCAGCCAAACAGGCCCATTAATAACTTAATTGAATATATTGTTTGAATTTGAATTCTTTTGGCATTGCACCCGAAACCTCACTTATATCTATAATAATGTTTAAAAGCATTGGATTTTCTAAGATAATAATGATATAAAAATTAGTGTATTAGATAAAAGAAATAAAGATACACAAATTAAGAAATGAACACTTACCAGCATCGAAACCTGTTTCACGTAAACTAATCATCAACCGGCGTTTAAACTCAGGCGAAGATCTATCAACTTTGATAACACGGCAAGCTGATTCAACTTGTTCTAGAATTTTAAGCTTGACATGATCATTTTCTACCAAATATTCACGTAACAACTCCAAATTATTTTCCCAATATTCCGCACTCTCGTTTTCATCACTAGTCTCATCTAATGCACACTCTGTATAATCAATTATTTCTTCTCCATCAATAAAAGAATCAACAAGATCCGATAAATCAGTGATACTCTCAGGCACGGGAGAGCGCTCCCTAACCGCTATGTCAAAAGCTTCGGCGACTCTGTTAAATCTGATCCCTGTTTTTGCCATTGTTACTCAAATGTACTAATGTGGAAGAGCTTTCAAGTGTTTTGTATGCTGTGATGATGGAGATAGAGTGTTCACATGCACCATATATTTATAACTATCAATGGAGTTTCTGTCAAAATATGACGACACTTTTAATAATTAGGTGGTAAATTTATGGGGCCAGTTTCCGAGGCAATTATTATTTGTGTAACATTTTAATTTGTTTGGATAATTCGGTGGATATGCTCCTTCATTTTTAGTATATGCTGAGTATATAATTTTTTCATAACAGGATAATTGGAAAAAAAAGAACCTAAGATATATTTAAGGTAATTTTTTAACATTTTAATATAAAATAATATTATAATATATTAATAAAATTTTAAATGAATCTTAATTTTAGGAAAATAACCATCTCATGTTTGCAATCCTATGTATATAGAATAATTTATCTAAAATATATGTTAAACTCTCTAATCTCTGGAATAGCTTAGGGATTTTTTTTTTCACTTTTAATATATGTATGTATATATATTTTTTGTTTGAGGTAATAATTATCAAATAAAACTATTTTTTTATTATATAAAGTTCTATTTTTTTTTACCCCAAATTTTATAATTTAAATAATTTTATGAGATCACTTATAAAATAACTTTTTCTTATAATCTCGCAAACTTTTGAGTTTTAAAACTACTAGTTAGAATTTTAAAAAAGATATGCTGAGAACCACCACCAATTGGTAGTAGTTGAGCACGTGTCAAAAAGAGACTAACACACTTTAGCATAGGACGGGGTATGCTGAGAACCAAGGCCGAGAGTTATGTTGTACAGTTATTACATTGAGTGTATAGATACATAGTGTATTTGGACAATTGTAAGCACTAAATACTTGCTCTGTAATATGGTTTTGTGCTTATATTGAATTACATGAGCAAATCTAACCACTACCAATTTTAATTTCTAAATTGCAATGAAAAAAAAATATTTGTTTTATAATGTTTGGATAAAATTAAGTATTTAATTTTTCTAAGAGAAGAAGTTTCATTTAAAAACCGTATTATTTTCCGTTTCACCCATTTCAGATGGTAGATACTAATATTTTAGTTATATTATATTTTATATGAATTTATTATTAGTGCTTTATTTAATAATTAATTACAAAATATGCATATTTATAAAAATAAAAAATTGTTTACATCAAAATTTTAAAATAAAACAAAACAACTTTGCATCAAAGTAATGTTTTATCTTATTATTTTACTTTTTAATAATATTTTACCTTTTTTAATATAGACAAAACTTTTCACTCTAATATAATCCATTTTACAATTTATTCAAGTAAAATATTTCAATTTATTTATTTTACTTATATTATTAAAATTTTTAAAATAAACATGAACATATTATGTTATTTAAACTAAACTAAATGTTAAATATATAGAACAATTAGTCAAAATGAAAAAATAACAAAAAGTTACAATTATATGTTTCTAAATTATAAGCGGTGAGTTCTTAATGTTTAAAGGAGCAAGGGAAGATTTATTTTTAATTAAATACTATTTATTTTGTTAGTAAATATAAAATGCATATCAAGTGTATTAGTATGAGAGATTTACATTTTAAGAAAATAAAAATTATTACACATAGCTTTTAATTTACATATTATAAATATGAAATTCATATGTACAATATATATATACACAATATATTGTATATTATATATTTTATTATTGTTAAAATGTTTAAACTAGAACCCTTCAGAATGTAAGTTAAAAAACAAAATATTATATACTACAAGTACATATTATATATCACAAGTACATCTAAAATCCGTACCAATAAGATGCTAATTTGATAACTAAAAAAATTATTATGAAATTATTATTAAATCTGTAGTAATATTCAAATTTCAATAAATTTTTAATATAAAATTTTAAGAAAATTTAATATAGTTAAAATAATATTAATATAATCTTAATGAGATTTAATATCTTTAATAAATTACAATTTTAAATGATTGGTTGAGTTTGAGTGATGAAAAAATTGAAATTTATAAATAAATTATAATGATAAAACTATCTTATATAATATAAAATTAAATTATAAATATAATAAAATATAATTTAGGTTAAAATTATCTATAATATATTATTTAGAAAATTGTAATAATGGAAGAAAATTGAATGGATTGAGTGACCGAATGCAAAGGTATCCATTATAATGCATCTAGACAAGAAAAGCAATTAATTTTCTTGCATATAAGTTTACAATGGGTTGTAGACATGTGTACATGTATTAATTGATTTTGAATACAAGTTACATGTTTAATAAAAATAATATTTTTACAAATATTATAAAATTTAAAATATTTAAATCATTTAAGTCACAAAAATAGAAGTGAATTTTATATTATAGGTTTTAGTTGTTGAGAAAGTGTGAATAAAATTTGATTTCAGTTTTATGTTTTATATTAAAGGTGGTGCTTCTCAACACTTTCACGACGGAGCATTTATTTGACATTTCAGCTAGCAAATTGATTAAGAAAATTCCATTAAGCGATTATTCAGTTCCCCTAAAGATATATACACTCTCGGGTAAAGATTTTGTATACAAATTGAAGTTGATAATAATTAAATAAATGTTGTTTAAATATACTATTTATATTTGTTATTGACATTTCAACTTAGCTTATCTTATTTCATTAACTAAATGTTACTTGCGCCTATTATTTCTATTTATCATTAATTTTGGCTCTATATTTTACATCATGTAATCTATTTTCCCGATAAAATACGGACTTAAAAATGTTTAATAATTTTAATTAAACATGAGAATAAACAAGTGATATAAGATAATAATAACTTGAAATTTAAATCATTTTTTATACAAATATACACATCAATTTCTTAATTTTAACCAAAAATTTTATAATATATTTTCTATAAAATAATTTACACACTGCTACTCACCTAGTTAAATAATATATTTGAGATTTCTTTAAATTAAGCTCGTCCCAATTTATTTTCCAAAAAAAAATCTAAAATAATTCTATCAACCTGGACAATTTAAGCTTGATGATTCAGGCAATCCCCATTCATCAAATTCTGCACATTTGCAATGAGATTTATATTTCTAGTGTTGTTTTAGTTAATACCTGTAGCTAACATTGATTGTCACACGCCTACGCAACACATTAATTCAACTTTTTCAATTTCAAGATGATTCCATTCATAAGGAAGCAATCATAAACATGTCAAAGTCCAGCTTTCAGTAGTATGTTGAGCAAGAATATATGAAATGTGCCTGCCCATTTTACATAGAGCAGCTACATTTACACTGTAACAGACATTTCTTGCAATCAGAGACCCTGGGGTACCCACCATCACAATTGCATTTCTTGACACACTGCTTCTGGGAAATACCCTTGTCCCATAAACACTGTGTCATGCATCGCATGATTGGTACACATGCCGGGCAATCCGACTTCATACAATTGGCAATGCAGTCCTTGCACTCACTGCCATCGGCTGGACAAGCCAGAGCTGGCAAGCTTATCATCACTGACAGTATGAGAAATGTAACAAACACCATCATCAGGTTCTTTAGTGTCTCCATTCTTATCGCATAATACTGCTTCTTATGTCTGCCTGGTTATATATGGGCACTAGGAAGCTTGTGATATTAATTATAGTAGTTGGAAAACATACCATATCTATAAATGATGGTTATGGGCTTCATCTTCGTAAAATGCCTCATTGATAAATATTGGATGTCTGTTTTATCTTCTGGAGAGTTGGCTGTGCATTGGTATGCTGAACATCTCATCTTCTAGATTTTGACATTTGCATCTGTAGCTAAGGCGGCTCACAAGGGCTAACAAGATCTCCACTAGAAATGACTAATAGGCATTGAAAACTGATGATAGATTGAATACACTAATTTTACCTTTTCGTGAAACAAGCTTTTCTACCTTACAGCGTAGTAATGCAAGAATCTCCACTTGAAATTTGATAGATTGGATACACTAATGTTACCTTGTTATGAACCAAGTTTTTCCAACTGTGTCGTAATGCAAGAAGAATATATATCCGAATTCTGAGCACACTATCACGACAAATATATTTTATATATTTCTGAGCACATTGCAAAGAAGTTATATATTACTCTGAATTCAAATACAGAAGTGACAGACTGTAACAACTTAACCAAATAACTCTCTATGTAACAGATCAATTGAGAGTACAACAAGCAAACAGCTTTTGATCTTATTATTTCATCCTTGTCCATATAATCTTACAAAATATATGCAACTGAAAACCAAAAAATGTGGCACAAACATTGAGAAGCAACATATCCATTGAAAAAATATGCTAATTCATAAAGAGGCAGTCACCTCATTCCCCTTCGCTCAGTATCGGGACAATTAGTGGATTCATCTGTGCAAGATAGACAATAGCCCACCTAGAAGACCAAACAGCTGCTCAGCATTATTCAATTAGAATTATAAATGACAGGATTCTACTAAATTGGCAACACTGATTTTCTTGACTTGTTGCATAAGTAATTGTTGCAATAACAAGTGAAACCAATGACTTTGGTGATAGCGAGCTGTAATATAAGCTACTTAGTAATGCATGAATCCTGTGAAAACATATTACCTTCACTTANAATGCATGAATCCTGTGAAAACATATTGCCTTCACTTTACCAATATTAAAACCAATTTTAAGAAAATTATATAGCTTAGTAACATCGGTCAGCTCACTTCAGCGCAAACTACAGGGGATACAGGAGTGCAATGTGGACAACAAAAACTAACTTACACGTTGATGCAAGACAAGGGTGGGAAAAAGGTAAAACAAGGGGATAATCGCCTATCTCCACATAGAGGATCAGTATTTAGTACTACTTACATCATCCAGCAACAAACTGTTGCAGTCATCACCAATGTCAAGTGGAGCCTGCAAATGTCTAACTGATTAGCACAGTGAATATAAGTGGAACATAGGAAGGCAACACAAGAGCATACCCTTACGACTTACGAGAGTAAGAAAATATATCAAGACAGGGTTTCATTATGCTAAAACAGTTGTTTCATACCATGTTTCTTTAAAGCATTTCAGAATGATGTTTATACCTTTATGATTAGGTAGAAACTTGCCTTTGTGAAGATCTCACATGTATTAGAAGCACAATCATTTAATTAATTAGTTTGTAAATTCGTACATGTAATATCCAATATATACTATATAGACAATGTATCTCACAATGTTGGCTTAGGTAGTAGACCGGAAAATAGAAGCCCACGGCATTGTTTCAGATGTGTTTTAACAAGAAAATTTATAACTTAAATTTTATTGTAAACGAAGTGTATCCGCATATTCTTGACTCTTAAGAATGATATTAAGGTTCAGGACAATAGTTTAAGTACAACTAACTGATATCTATAAGCTACATGTCCAAGTAAGTTTTTCAGTTGCTATAGCCTCCAACAGTCCACCTTCCAGAAAACATCTTTACTTTCGACTTTCAAGTCAATTGATGGCACATTCACCTTTAGAAATTTAGTCTATCTATAGGTTAACCGCTTTCTCTTAGCATCTGCAGTTGTTTGCTGTGTTTCCAAGTAAACAGCTTCAAGATGAACTCGAGCCATACAAAATTAATGGTCTAGAATCAAGATATCTTGTACTAAAAATGTGATGCCAAAAGTATCCAAATTCTAAGAATAGGATGCATCAAGTCAGTATAATTATACATTTCGAATCTATTACACCTCATACTCATCAGGTAGTTCAACACTAACCAGCATCACGATGACCATCAGCACCAAGTCATCAATTAATCATTACTAGTTTACTTAGTGCTATATCATTATCTCTTTGAATCATCCAAACCAAAGTTTTCTTGAGATTTCACACAGGAAGTAGAATAATCAATCTAATTATATCATATACATACAAATATACATATAACAATCAGCATATGAAAATGCATGGTATGCTTAAGTATGCAACATACAAGACAAGATCAAAACTTTATCCAATAAAATGAGACCCAATTCAAATAAAATATAACCCAAATACTTAAATTCCATCAATTTGTCAAAAAATCAGATAAAAAAAATTTCTGAACAAATCAAGAAAATATCAAGTTTATGAAGGGAAAAGAGAGCGTACAGATTGGCAGAAGGGCCTTTGTTGAAGCAGATTCTGGTAGAAAGACTAGCAATCAGGCCCACCAGAGCAAAGATGAGGGTTGTTACAGAGAAACCCATTTCCAATTCAATCAATCAAATCTGATCCAATCTTTTTTCCCACTCGAAAGGGAAACTCAAGAACCCATCGCTTGGTATTTTAAATATACTGGTAAATAATATTTTTTTAATTATATTTTAATAAAAAAATAAAAAATAAAGTTCATATTTAGTATATAATAATAAAATAAAAAATGTAGTTCATATTTAGGAATGTAAATGAGGAGGGTTAAGTCCAATTTTTAAACATCAAGTTTGTTTTCTTAAAAAGAAAACATTAAGTNAAATACTTAAATTCCATCAATTTGTCAAAAAATCAGATAAAAAAAATTTCTGAACAAATCAAGAAAATATCAAGTTTATGAAGGGAAAAGAGAGCGTACAGATTGGCAGAAGGGCCTTTGTTGAAGCAGATTCTGGTAGAAAGACTAGCAATCAGGCCCACCAGAGCAAAGATGAGGGTTGTTACAGAGAAACCCATTTCCAATTCAATCAATCAAATCTGATCCAATCTTTTTTTCCCACTCGCAAGGGAAACTCAAGAACCCATCGCTTGGTATTTTAAATATACTGGTAAATAATATTTTTTTATTATATTTTAATAAAAAATATAGTTCATATTTAGTATATAATAAAAAAATAAAAAATGTAGTTCATATTTAGGAATGTAAATGAGGAGGGTTAAGTCCAATTTTTAAACATCAAGTTTGTTTTCTTAAAAAGAAAACATTAAGTTTGTAAATAATTTGAGAAAAAACGAGACGAGTCAAGTAAATGATAAAATATTTAGATTTAATTTGATAAAAAAAGTATTAAACTTTTGAGTTTGGATTAAAATTAATTTAAAAATTTTGNATGAGGGTTGTTACAGAGAAACCCATTTCCAATTCAATCAATCAAATCTGATCCAATCTTTTTTCCCACTCGAAAGGGAAACTCAAGAACCCATCGCTTGGTATTTTAAATATACTGGTAAATAATATTTTTTTAATTATATTTTAATAAAAAAATAAAAAATAAAGTTCATATTTAGTATATAATAAAAAAATAAAAAATGTAGTTCATATTTAGGAATGTAAATGAGGAGGGTTAAGTCCAATTTTTAAACATCAAGTTTGTTTTCTTAAAAAGAAAACATTAAGTTTGTAAATAATTTGAGAAAAAACGAGACGAGTCAAGTAAATGATAAAATATTTAGATTTAATTTGATAAAAAAAGTATTAAACTTTTGAGTTTGGATTAAAATTAATTTAAAAATTTTGTTTGAATTCAATTCGTTAAAGAAAATATGGTTCATAAATTATTTTCGAACATGACGTATCTGATGAGGTTATTTTCGAATATGAAAATATGGTTCATATTTATGTTTTTTTTATAAGCAATTATATTAAAATACGAATCTCCTGTGAAGACACAAAAGCATGACCATTGCTCAAACACCAGAGCATTGTAGAGAATACTACCAGAACTAACAGATTGCAGACCTACTAATTGACACCGAAACAAACTAGGCAGCAGACACTTAAAGTTGACTCCATTCCCCGTTTACCCAGTTTTAAAATATACTTTCTCAATATATCAATTTCCATACAACCTTTCCCAATATATCCAATTATAATTTTAATTTTTGAGAATTCTAAAGAAATGGCCCCATTATGGAAGCAAGTGGGCCCTGACTATTATTATATGTATATTCTTCAAAAAAATTGGTCCATGACATTATGTACTGTAACGCTGATGTGATCCTACCATCAAACTAAATACTTTATATTCAATCAACTGTTTATACTTTGACATTTTCTACAATGTATTATTACTTGAATTCGTCAAAAGCCTTTATATACATACATCTAGTGAAGCAAAATAAAACAATACAATCAGTTTTATTTATTATTTTTGCAAATGAAAATTTCAAGTCTTGTAACTGATGAAATGGAAAGGTCCAATATAATCTACAATTTAAATGGAAATGATGATTTTGTTTCTTCAAATGAGTTAGACATTGATGAAAGCAATGATGATGAAGTGAACCCGGATACTAAAAATGATGAAGAAAACAATGAACATATCCCAAGTACTTCATGGTTTACAATAGAAGAGATCACTAACAGCAGTATTACTGATAATCCAGGTAATTTTCCAAACTTTAATCCACTCGATGATGATTTATTTCTTGGTCAATGTTTTGTAAATAAACAATCTGCTCTTGATGCGATACAAACGAGCCATATTAAAAATTCAAGAAATTATCATGTTTTGAGAAGTGATACAACACGATATGAGGCAAAATGTGTTGTTGATGAATGTCCCTGGAAAATTTGAGTTATAAAGCGAAAGTGGTCTGGTTGTTTTGAAGTCAATAAACTTTCAACCGAGCATAATTGCCTTTTGAGAACAATTCAGCGAGATCACAAAAAATTGAGCTCGAGGATGATTGCAAATGTGATAAAACAACAAGTAATAGAAAGCCCATACTTAAAAGTAAATAATATAATAGATCAAATAACATCTATGTACAAATATCATGTAACTTATAAGAAAGCGTGGTTGGGAAAACAAAAGGCGATATCAGATGTGTATGGCGACTAGACAACTTCTTACGCTAAGCTTCCTCGATTTTTAAGTGCCTTAGTGAACTTTAATCCAGGTACAATTTCTTCAATTGAAGCCGATGTTGGGCTCAACACATCTGTATGCAAACGTGTATGGTGGGCATTTAAACCAATGATTGATGGTTGGCAATATGCATGACCAGTCATCAGTATTGATGGTACATTTTTTAAAGGGAAGTATAATGGAAAATTATTAATTGCAATGGGCTTTGATTCAAATAACCATCAATATCCACTTGCTTATGGTATAGTTGATGAGGAAACGATTGTCAATTGGTCTTGGTTTTTACGCAACCTTCGAGTATATGTATGTCAGAATCGAAGGGGTGTGTGCATAATTTCAGACCGTCATGCTGGAATCATAGAAGCAGTGAAAATTTATGACAATGGATTCACTGGTGATATGGGTATACATCGCTTTTGTCTTTTACATGTTCACAGCAATTTTAGTTCACATTATCCAGGTTCACACTTGAAGATGTTATGCTGGGTGGCTGGAAACACTTCTCAACTAAGAAAATTTGAGGCTGTAATGAACAATATTAAAGAGCTTAATCCTAATGCTGAGTAATGGCTACGAGATATTCCGCTAGAGAAGTGGACTATGTCTCATGACGGAGGATACCGTTATGGTCAGGCAATAACAAATATGATTGAGACTTTCAATGGAAATCTAAGATCTGCCCGATTTTTTCCGATCACTTCAATGGTTGAGTATATATATTATCGCTCTGTAAAGTTAGTTGCAAAGAGATGCACTCAAACTTTGAAAGACATCCAAAGTGGACACACTTATTGCAAGAAAGCAAGAGAGATGTTTGAACATATTGAACAGAAGGCATCGGCGCACGAGATCATTCCATATAATGAACAAATGGGAGTTTTTGAGGTGACTACTGCACGCTACAGAACAAAGAAGGGATCTTGGAAAGGTGGTAATAAACATACTGTTGATCTTCGTCATGGTTTCTTCTCTTGTGGGAAGTGGAATCGATATCATTCTCCATGTTCACATATAGTTGTCGGTTGTTTGACATGCAATCTTGCCTGGAAACAATATATTGAACCATATCATAATTTGGTAACACTCTATGAAATGTGAAAGTATGAATTTAATCCATTACCAAATCAAGATTATTGGACATTTCCATTAGCATACCAAATGTGGGAGCTGTATGGTATTCTTTTACCAGATGAGAATTTGAGAAAGAAAAAAGGAAACGTGGACAAAGGGGTCAAAGTCAGCGTATTAGAACTGAGATGGATAATTCTCGAAAAGTTTTAAATTGTGGTAGATGCGGATAAGAGGGGCATACTAGACGCAGCGCACGATACCCTCAACGAGGTTCCTGAGTAATAATTTCAATGTGATGTTTTTAAGTTAAATGGGTGACATTTGGTGGGTGACATTTATGTTAAATGTAACTAATCTTTATTTTTTATTATTTTGCTTCACTAGATGTATGTATATAAAGGCTTTTGACGAATTCAAGTAATAATGCATTGTAGAAAATGCCAAAGTAGAAACAATTGATTGGATATAAAGTATTTGGTTTGCCGGTAGGATCACAGCAACGTCACAGTACATAATGTCACGGACCAATTTTTTTGAAGAATATACATATAATAGTAGTCAGAGCCCGCTTGCTTCCATAATGGGGCCCATTTCTTTAGAATTCTGAAAAGTTAAAATTATAATTGGGTATACTGGGAAAGATTGTATGAAAATGGGTATATTGAGAAAGTATATTCCAAATCTGGGTACATGGGGAAGGGAGTCCTTAAAGCTTCTAACTATAGTAGAGACGCTGGACTACCGAGTAGAAACTGCTTAAGACATCATTTCCTCAAACCTAATCATTTCCAACAATACTTCTTCCACATTCATTAGGTCTGTATCAAGTTGCTCCAGTCGCGGTAGATTAGGGAAATTCATAGGTAGTTGAGGAGGGTAGGTGTTGAGAAGCTCTACAAGATTCCCCTGTACTGCACTCTCCAGAATGTGTTTGACTTTGAAACCACTGAAAACTTCCTCTTCCATGTCTATAATTTCTTTAACAAAAGCACTCGAAAGGAATGAAAGAAAGTCACTATCAAGAATTTCTACAGCTTTTGCACTCAGAACACCATTTTCATTAAAAGTGAATCCAGATAACACCTTTTCCTTGCCCTTCAGAGACTCTTGGGATTCTTCAACCTTTTCTTGCTGAGCATTGAAATTTCCAGACTTCAGAGTTATGTCAACATTAATGTTAATCCTGTACGTCTAAGTTGGAAGAGATAGTGGAAAATCCGAGTAGGAAACTTCTGAAAGCTGAGGGATAATTGGAGGTGGTGGGGGTATCGATTACTTCACCTTCTCCAAAGTTTGGATATATTTGAAAATCTGGAAATGGGAGAGCCAACCCCATGTCCCTATCTAAGAAATGTTGCAGGTTACCAAACAGCCCCGGGGCTTCCACAAATGAAGGCATGTGTTCCATTCCGTACCTGGCCATAAATTCCGCTGTTCTATTCATGTCTTCAGGGATATGAGTCACTCTTCGTACAGTGACGTTCTCCTTGAAATGGTTGGCATGCACGGTATTGAACCGGCGCATCACTTCCTGTAGGTCCTCATCGAGGAAAATTTCATCTTGGAACCTAATTATTTCAAAAGTGTCCCTGTTGTCTAACTTGACATGTGTTTTATCCTTCCCCATATGTACAGCTTGTACAAGGCCAGCCTGAACACCCCAAAGCAAGGATTGGAGAGGTGTCATGCCCTAC
The DNA here is from genome assembly GCA_008931105.1 of Oenanthe javanica. Classification (NCBI taxonomy): domain Eukaryota; kingdom Viridiplantae; phylum Streptophyta; class Magnoliopsida; order Apiales; family Apiaceae; genus Oenanthe; species Oenanthe javanica. The sequence goes on along the minus strand of QRFB01003091.1, from coordinate 17,215 downwards.
ATAGGTCTCATAGCCCCCCCCCTAAAACTTTTCACCATATTGATCTCTGATTATGGTACTCACCCCATTTAATTTGTCATTTGGCAGCGGAGCTTCTACTGATAAGAAGTGAACATTTATTTTGACAGTCAATTTTCGGGGGATTCCAGGTGTACTTCATTTCGGCTCTTTGGGAGTATTGATAGAAAGAGAGGAATGAAGGGGAGAATAAAGACAATTGATATAGGCTTAGAATGGTAGCGTGCATATATACAAGAAATGTATATATGATGGAGTGTGCATGGTTGAAAGATATGTAGGAGTGAGCATGGGGAAGAACAACTATCTAAAAAAAATTTCCTTTCCAAGGATAAAAATGGTTGAATCTGTAATCATTATTGGGGCCTATAGGATGTTGCATCCGTTGTCTGAATAGTTGGTAGTTACGATGCAGCTTTGCGTTATAAGATGGAGGAGGGCACCTAGAAAATGGTAAAATTGCAAAATGAAAACTTCCATTGAAATTCGTTTGCATCATTTGCGTGGGTTAAAAATTATATGATTAATTTCCTTCTTACTTTGTTTTAATTAGCTCACACTTCACTAGCCAGAATGCCTGAATCTTGGCCCAATGACAAACAACACTACTTAATGCTTGTTCATGGGCTTAAAAGGCCTAAAAATGGGCCGGCCAATCTCTGCTAAGTCCCGTCTTTGCCAATGTATCCGCTTCTTTATTTAAATCTCTTGGCACATAGTGTAAGACAAATAATTTATTTGGTGATTCACTTAACATTATTGAACTTGACCGACCAATAGCATAGCAAGGCCCCCTCCTCCTGATTGTAGAAATAGCTTCACTCGAGTCTGAATAGATGACTACATTGGAGAAGAGATTCCTATTATTGTATACTAGTCAAGCCATGTACATGATTGCTTCGATCTCTACCTCAATGATAGTTGATACGCGGGAAGGGCTCGAAAACACATGAATAAAACAGTTATTTTTGTCTTTTAGCCAGCCACCTATCCCCCCTCCGTAATTTCACGAAGAAACATGCCCCCAAGCACCATCCATTGAGCATATATATGTTGGGTTCCGAGGCATAAAACGCAGCGGATAAATGTAAATATAACAAAAAAATTCTAAACCCAAACTCAGGATCCATGTATAAGATTGGACAGATTACGGTGAAACAGAATTATACCTATTAAGATCTTGACTTTCACGAACTCAACAGAGATCCTAGCTTTCACGACTTGTGTCTTCCTCTTGAAAAACACCTCTATGGTATCCACACGAGCACCTTCAAGAACGTCTCACGATCTTGACTGCGGAATGGACGTACTAGCCTCCCTCTTGATAATTCGAGTTGTTTGTTTTTGCCTTCTTTGCTGCTGCCCCCTCTAGGGTTTTTTCTCAAAAATGTAATAACCTCTTAACCCTTCATTATCTATTTATAATGGCTGATTAATAGGCCCATAACAGCAAAACCTAACCCATGTAGGTATAGGATTAAATAATAAAACGAATTTCTATTATTTAATTAATAACTAAGTCATACTTAATTATTATGGGCAGAAATACTCCTCTAATTTGAATTTATATTATCTCAATTAATTAAGTCTCACTTAATTAATATAATAAAATTTAAATAATCATCAATTAATTTAAATCTATAATTTAAATTATCTATTCCTCTAAGTGCTCCATGCGTGTGACCCTATAAGCTATTATTTAATTGATAATAATTTTATTCTCCAATAAAATTATAAACAATGAGCGGTATCTAGTAATACATCATTGCTACC
>QRFB01003091.1:0-15263 GCA_008931105.1 Oenanthe javanica | reverse complement strand
AAGTCATGTACTTAAACTATACAATGTGTATCATGATTCTAAGGACATTTATTATGCTAACAAATATATCGCAGTAATTAAAGTCATAATAAATACGTTTATTGAATAATCAAATGACATAAAGGTCTATTAAAAGAAACAATGTATTGCCTCTAGGGCACCTACACCAACAATATAGTCATGAGAAACTCTCTTGAAATCCAGTACTTTCTAGATACTTTGTGTTGGTTCAATGAGATCGCCCCTATAGGATTAGACCTCCATAAGGGATCCTCACCAAAAGGTATATGCTTATTAGCCTGACCCCACGAGTTAACTCTAGAGATAATTAAGAATTTCACTTCTGGCTTTTGTAGCTATTTGTTTCTAAATATGACCTCGTTCCTTGCTAGCCAGATGGTCCAAATTGTAGAAGACACCACCATTTTCCAGATATTATGGGTCTTCGATTCCTTGTGTAACTTTAGCAAATGGGCAAAGGAGAAGTAGCGCAACAATGATAAGGATCTGTGATTGCTCCACCATTTGCCCACAAAATCCCACGCCCAAACAGCTAGGGTACATTTCCATAAAAGATGATCCAAGGATTCATCATCTTGGGCACACCAGGGACAAATTGAGCTTAAACCCCTTATTCTTCGGCTCAGAAAAATTCTAGTAGGAAGGACTTGCTATGAATTTTCTAGAGGAAGATCTTTATCTTCAGAGAAACTTTAGAAGACCAAATCTCATTCCAGATTCCGCAGTGATCACCTCCTGCAATTACGGCAGGGTTTAAAAGTTTACAACATTCTCTGGAAGTAAAAGTTCATTTCCCAGGCATCCATTGAAGGCAATCATTTCTGGAGGATAGAGAGATGTTATTGATAATATCACTAAGCATAGAGATCATATCCTTCTCTCTACGAACCAGGGGACGTCTCCATAAGCATTCTCCCATCGGAGTGGAGGAGTTCCGTTTATGAGCAAACCATGCCAGGGAAGTATGCTGGAAATTAGTCAATATATAAAGTCTAGGGAACTGATCCTTTAATAGGCCTTGGGAATGCCAATTAGCTTCCCAAAATAAAATTGTTCCTCCATCACATACCTTCCATTTGAAATTTTCATTACTAAAAAGCCCCGTTATATTACCTTGATTTGCAAGACTCAAAAAGCTTTTGATAATAAGTTGTTAGGATTATATTCATTTATTGATGTACAAAATACTATAACAGAATCTAGCATAGATATATCTGTAATAGAATAAGTCTCTCTAGTCTCTGATCAAAGTAAATGTAAATCAGAGTCTAGTTAGTCCCTGTATAGGTATCAAGAGTATTTGTACTTAGAAGATTTTCAAGAGAAGTAAAACTAGAGTCTGGATACAAATCAGAGTCTAGAAGTTGATCAGAGTCTATACTATTAGAGTCTATAGGTTATCAGAGACTAAAGATCATCAGAGTCTGAAGTCTTTCAGAGTCTATAATGCTGAAGCTGGATTTGGAAGGTGATCACAGTAGAGGAAAGTCTTCGAAGATCAAAGCAGATATATTGTAGATATACTTTGGGAAGGAATGAGAATTACATAAGGAAACTGTCAACTAATAATTAGGAATTTTATTCCTATTTTAATTGTATTTTCTTTTATTAGTTGATAGGAAGCTCTCTGTATAAACACTATATGTAACCTAATTTATTTACTTGTGTAACTGAGAAAACAATTGGTATTAGAGCCTAAAGTTTAAAATTGATCGAAGTTGTCCGGAAACAAAGATGACAATTCTAAGATCCCTATGCTCAAAAGGAATGAGTACACCCATTGGAAGGTAAAGATGCTACACCATCTAGAGTAATAATGAGTATCTATCATATCATGTACTAGAATTACAACTCCTCTCCCGATTAGTTAATAACCCCTATGGATACAATTAAATGTTAGCTACTCCTTTAACCGTGTTAAGTCTATCAGCCCTTTTCGGGCTATTAATATTATAAAATCTAAAATACAAAACTCTATTTAAAAATATAACTATTAAAAGGTGCAGCCAACAATGACAAGTCCACAACCAATCTATTCTGAATCTAAGATGTTCGAAATCCAATGCACTTCATCTTCCTCTTATACAAACCTGAAATATTAAAAGAATGAGCTGCGAAACCCAGCAAGCAACTTCCGTCTAACGACTCAAAATAATATTTTATCTTTTCAAAAACACCACTTAAACAAGTATCACATAATGTTAATCACATAGTTGCACATAATATACTCGATACAATTATTTTAAAGAATCTCACATAATCATTTAAATCATAACAATGCATTCTATAAGTCACATAAAAAATCTTATTCAATAATTAAATCTTAACAAAATATCCATATTCTTATTCTCACAGTTTTAAATCACGGTAACACTATAGCAGTGACACACTTCTATAATTCGATGGTTCTATGGGGGCAGTTTACGCCCCTTATTAAGAGAAACCAAATCTTGAAAAGGTATCGACGTGTTCTGGAATGTAAGCAATCACAATATAATTAAACAAATATGATAAACCACGAATACTACCAAATTCCCGGATTAAGGGATTAGCTACTCATGATGAATAAAAACATAGATAAATTATTAGTACAAACCATGAGTTATAGAATTGAAGTATAAAAAATACAACTTAAAGAACTCGTTTGATGTCCGAATAGATCCCTTCACTCCTTCCTTCAATCTCCATCTCAGAGTGTTTCTCTCCTTTCTCTCTCAAAACTACGGCTAACTGTTAATATAATATGATGCAATGATGTATGATATATATTTCTAATAATATAATAAAACCTTAATATATAAAAGAGTTTTAATACTTTATAAGGAAACACAAACAATTTCCTATAATGAGTTGGACTCTAATGTTGAAATTTGTAACTGCTTTTGAGGTATGTTTCTAGACTGCTCCAGTTGAGATGTGTGTGAACAATTTCCTATAATGAGTTGGACTCTAATGTTAAAATTTATAACTGCTTTTGAGGTATGTTTCTGGACTGCTCTAGTTGAGATATGTGTGTTGGACTACCTCTGAATTATAGATTTTTCTATTATCTTTGTGTGAGCTGTAAAATTGTATAATTCTGACTTCTAGAACTCAAGTTATGGCTCAAACATTAATGTATGTGTGAGTTATCCATTAAATCCGAATTTCTTTCTAGTTTATCTCCAAACTAGAGTCTTTATTCTATGATTCTTCCAACTTTATGAATTATTTATTTCTTACCATAAAATATTAAATTATAATTAATAAATATCCATTTATGTACAAAATATTAGAAATATTAAAAAAATCCTATAAAATATATATAAATATATACTCTGTCAGAGTTCTGCCATCATATCATTGAAGATTAGAGGGAGTTGTTGTTGGCATTAAAAGATCATGAGGTGTCTCTCAAACTTGTTAAACGGTCTGCGAACAAAGTGATTCACTATTTAACGAAGTCTACTTGATCGTATTTGGAGGCCAAGCAATATTTATCCGGAATTCACTCATGTATTGATGAACAATTTGATTTCTTAATGAAATTTTATTTCTTCGATAAAAAAATAATAATTTCTACTCATTATAATTAACTTTTACATGTTTAAAAAAATTATTTTCTACTCAATATATCTCTTCCCTGTCCCCTCTTTAACAAATTTATACAAAATAAAAAAAATGTATATCATATACTAACTCTTAATCTTATAAAAAATTTAATATAAATATTAATAAAAATATAATAGTGAGCTTGTAATAANGGGCATTTCCACCTCAAACTGTGACATACATGGCCTTTTCTATGTAATAATACAGTAATTAATAAAACAATTGAGATTACATAGATATGGTCCACAAACTCAAAACCCAACAACTTTGAGGTTGGACCAAACTTGTTTTTACTTCCAATCTGCTTCTTCAACAAATGGAAGGAGTAGGTTCCCGATTCGGGCGGTCATCGACCCGTTATGGAGGACCGGCCACTGTATTCACCGGTCCAGTGAGAAAATGGAAGAAGAAGTGGAGCCCAGTTAGTACTAGTAACAAACATTCTCAGACTACTAATGGAACTACTTCTTGTCTCTTGTTATATAAGTGGACTCCCTATGATTTAACTAATCTTAATGATTCTAAGACAACTAAGCCTAGGCGTAGATTCAAGTATATTCCGGTAAGCCCGTCTATTTTTTTCCTTTATAGTAATTATTATGTTGTGTGTGTAGATTCAANCGAGTTGTGCCATTTAGGGCATTTCCACCTCAAACTGTGACATACATGGCCTTTTCTATGTAATAATACAGTAATTAATAAAACAATTGAGATTACATAGATATGGTCCACAAACTCAAAACCCAACAACTTTGAGGTTGGACCAAACTTGTTTTTACTTCCAATCTGCTTCTTCAACAAATGGAAGGAGTAGGTTCCCGATTCGGGCGGTCATCGACCCGTTATGGAGGACCAACCACTGTATTCACCGGTCCAGTGAGAAAATGGAAGAAGAAGTGGAGCCCAGTTAGTACTNTTCTTCAACAAATGGAAGGAGTAGGTTCCCGATTCGGGCGGTCATCGACCCGTTATGGAGGACCGGCCACTGTATTCACCGGTCCGGTTAGAAAATGGAAGAAGAAGTGGAGCCCAGTTAGTACTAGTAACAAACATTCTCAGACTACTAATGGAACTACTTCTTGTCTCTTGTTATATAAGTGGACTCCCTATGATTTAACTAATCTTAATGATTCTAAGACAACTAAGCCTAGGCGTAGATTCAAGTATATTCCGGTAAGCCCGTCTATTTTTTTTTCCTTTATAGTAATTATTGTGTTGTGTGTGTATTAGTGCATATGATTTTATTTTTGGGTAATTGATTGAGTTTGGTTGTCAAATCTATGTTATTTTGGTGAATTTGAATTTGGGTTTAATCAAATTTTTAGGTATGTTTAGGTTTCGTTTGAATTATTATTTTTATTTTTTGGTTATGGTCATAAATTTTAATACTGATGCACTTTTATCATACGAAGGAGAGGAGGATCTGCCGAGGTTATAAANATCTGCCGGGGTTATAAGATTGCAAGATCCGCCAGGGTTATAAAACTGCTTAATTATATTTACGATTTGAAGTGTTCATATCGGGGTTATAATGGGGCCTATTGATAATGTTAGCATACAAGGTGGGTTCATAGTTTTAGTTTGCTTTCTTTATTCTAGAGGTGTGTGTTTTGAGTTATGACAGGTCTTACATAATATAAATTGCATCATGTTCTAACCGTTGGGCGTTTACTTGCAATGCTGCTTCAGAAGATGTGAATCTCTCATGGAGCATCATTGGCATGTGAACTCCATCAGGTTAGGTACAAGTTTAAACTAAAACTTATGAATAGCGGTTTGTACACCTATGTTACACATGCTTGCTAACCATAACTTTAATTTGCTCGTCCATAATCTTCTCCAAATACGTGCCTGGGAATCCCTATCCACATTATATTGTAGAATCGGAAGATATGATGCAATGCATACATATGATTTTAATCATATATGATTTTATTCAGAATTGTATATGTATCTATGACATCAACTAAGGAGTCCCAAGGAAACAATGACTCTAGATTCTTTTTAAGGTCGCAGATTGCTAAATCTATGACACACACATAAAAGTATGACTTTCGATTACAACTTTCCTGTAATACTATATGCACATACATGTAAGACTTTCATCAGATCATAGCTTTCTGCATTATTCTATAGATATCTATATAACACTGAGTATGTAATCTGTGTCCTTGGATCCTTATACGAAGTTCAGATCGCTAATTGACGGCACACATAAAACCATCCCCCTCCGCTAAAACAAACAAACAAGTAATAATAACTGCCCCTCTTTTGCACCCATCTTTCTCAACATATAAAAAACTGGTAATGAACACTGCAAAAACAAAATAGACTAAATAAATGTTACTGACCCCGTGCAAATAAAATTCGAAGGTGTGTGCAGCATGCTGATGTACTCTGGACCCATCTATAATTCAACTTACAAATCCTCAAAATTATAAACCGAACTGCTGTCTGTTGGTGCTAACCACTTTCCATTCNTGTGAAAGTAACACATACTGACCTTTTCAAAATAATCGGGATGGTATTTGTCAAAGAGAATGCAGAGTTATGACGGGTATTACATAGTACAATTGGCACCATGTTCTAACCGTTGGGCCTGTAATTGCATCACTGCTTCAAAAGATGTGAATCTCGCATGGAGCATCATGCCCATATGAACTCAATTAAAGTAGGTAGAAATACGAGTTTACTGTCTGAATTCGAAAGTCTCTCTTGAGTGTCATTGTTCTCTTTCCTTTTTCCCGTCGGTAATGATCTATAATTCTAAAGTTATATTTTATTGATGGTCATGGTGGAGACTTGCGAGATAGGGGACATGAATTCTTATTCTGAACACGTCAGAGTAATTTTTTTGTCTTGTTTTTTTGGTGCCTCAACTCTATAGATGTTTTTTTTATGTTAACTCATACTGGTGCTCAGCCTTTTCCATGATTGAAATAATATAGGGCTCTTTTGTTTGTGGGTGCTTCTGTTCTTTTTGTGTTCTGAGTATGTCTACCCGATTTGTTTCGTACATGTTTCAGGAATTTTATTGGGTAAAATGATGCAGGAAAGAGACACCAAACATTATTCACTATATTTTTGTTATTAATTTTTGAGATACACTCATTGGCTATGAGATGCTATGCTAAGCCCCTTCGCTCTAATTTTTTCAGTGTCATTTTTTTATAAGTTGTTCAACTGTTAGGAAATGGTTATATTTGTTTTATTTATAAATGATTTTATGGTTTGGATGGTTGACATCAGACTGCTGTACTGGAAGATCAAAAAACTGAATCTGCAGAGGAGGTTGATGCTGAGGATGAATCGAACTCTAGTGAGACTAAACCAGAGGCAGCAGAGCTTAATTCCAAAAGTGATGGTTTTAAAAAGAAACCAGATATAAATGATGTGCCAATGGAAGAGAATAAGGTGATTGTTATCCTTCACTGTTTCTTCTGTTATATTGTATTTGATTTGACCTATCTCTGATTCTTACTTCTGATTTCTAATTCACTACAAGGAAAACTGAGGTTAGAATGCAACATAGATTGAATAAGCATACTAGAGTAGACTAATACACCGATAGATATGTTAAACTGCAATCTTTATTCTTACTACAGGATATTGAAGACAGTCCCCACGAACGGCAAGATTTGAATGAAAGCACATTGGATTTGAGTTTGGGTTAATAATCTAATCATAGAGCCAGATCAGACTAAAGATGAGGAGTGGGAATTGAATAGTGCTAGTAATGTTGGGACACAAGTACATAACTTTGTAAGATTTTTAACTATAGAAGGACACACATTTTATGTGGCATCAATGTGTGCCAAAGCTATAGCAGCTTTCTCTTGTGGTTTCATGTTCTGCCTCGGCCATCGAGTTCTTCTACTGTAAGCAAATCTTATACTGAAAGTCTGCACTGGAGTCTTCATCTGATGCGCTGTTGCTGAGGTGATTGTAAGTTCTGAAAAATTGTTGTAGTGATAGATAAGAACGATAGCCTTATTTTAAATGCATTAAACATACTATTGGATTCCGTGATTGATTAAAACAATCTTGTATTGTATCTATCTTCAGAATTTGATAAAAACAGTCCAAGTGCTTCCGTATTTGATGTCTTCCTAATAAAAGATGCTGATGTCTGCTGTGAGATCATATTTCTTCGAGTTGCACAAACTTTAAAGTGAAATTATTATATAGCCACAAAATGATTTCTGTACATTCTGTAGATAACGTATACATTATCCAAAAACCTAACATAAAATTGAGGTTGTCTACCTAACATACAAAATTTCTAAACATGGCTAATTTTTATTTGAGTAAATTGCAAAGTGGTGGCTGAATTTGACCTAATTTAACATTTTAATGGCTGAATTTTCAGAATTGTAATTTGGTGATTATAAATTACTTTTATATTTCAAAAAGGTGGGTAATCGTCAAACAATCGTAGCTAGATTTCATTTTTATTTTTGAGGATAGTGTTTTGTTGGCCACTTTTTTGAAAGATAAAAGTAAATTTTAATTATTAAATCATAAATTTCAAAATTCAGCTACCAAAATACTATAGCAAGTAAACTCTAGCCACCATTTTTAAGATAGCCTTTTTATATTTATTTTCCTTCAGCAAAGGCACACATTGCTCCATGACTTCTTCCAACTACCTGGTTCTTTGCCTATTTTTTGCCTTTTCTTTTCCATTGCATTTTATCTAGTAGCATCAACATTGATGCATGGGCTATTTACGTATAACAAACCTACAAAGAGAGTAGTCATCAAACTCAAAATCTTAAATGACAAGTCTGAGCCTATATATATTAATATATATGCCATCAAGGATCATGTCTAGTAGTCAAGAGCAGTCAAAGGAAGCAACCATACATCATTTTGTATCCACTCCATGGATGCTAACCTAAACAGAAGTAAAACAGAGACTAACATCAATCTATGCAACATATTTTTTGTAGTAGGAAGCCAAACTGAATCCACCCCTGTAGTTTACAAACAGAAAGAAGTTTATCATCATTCCTTTGTTGCAGCAACTTCTTTCTCGTTAAAGTAATCTTCCCTGAAATTGTACAGAGCACAATTACATTAATATGAATAGAGCGACGGACAAGTTGAAATGTGAAGAATGTGAAACAATTTGTATGGTCATACATCGAAACAATGAAATTCCTAATAAAACAGGCAAAGTCCATAGATCCAGAAAAAGATAAAGCTAGCAGTTAACTAACCTATCAACATAACCCAAATCAGTACAAGATTTTTATCATGATTCTTATATTTCAGTTTTTCTAAAATCATCTGCAAAATGAAACATCTTTTGCACTGAGACACGCAAACTTACCGTATTTTTCGTGAAAGTTGATAAATGCCTGTTCCAGCCATTGCAAAATTTACACTTGTAAGGTTCCAGTTCTTCTGCAATCCACAAGCAATCATGTTCAGGAAAAAAGCCTCAGACAATTGGAACTTTAATTAAAAAAAACAAAGATCGAGTAAAAATTTAGAGCGGAAGGAGAACCAAATAAAATAAAAAAGGGAATAAAGAAACAAACAATTAGACAAAAATGAAGTCTATGAAAACTACTCATCAGGTTACTACATTCAATGAGACCAAATACAAATACGGCCATCTATGCCAGGCCTGTGCATTTTTGACGGCTGAAAGCCTGAAACTGAGTAAAATTTTTTAACTGGTTTTGTAAGAAAATACCACAGGAACAGGTTTTCTGCTCCAAGTTTANTGGCACACCCTGTCGTGCTTAATATGCTGGTTGGATGTCACCCTCTAAGATGTAAAACCCTGTTCTCAACCATATCCAGCCTTTTCAAGTTTGTTTAACTATTTGAATGTAGTATAACTGCATAAGCATCTCATCAAACTCACCGGTCTGATAACAACACCATATCGTGACCAGATAATTCCACTAATTGCGACCACTGTTATACAATATGACAGAAGGGGAAAAAATCAACTTCCCAGAAATATAGGGTAATATAAGCTTGAAAACAATTTATAAGAAAAAAAAAAAAAGCATATAGCAACCCCTTGAAAACAATTTATAAGAAAAAAAGCATATAGCAACCCTGGACTCTGATGAATTAGCTTCTAAGTTAAGAAACATACAATTCAGTATAAAATGCATAATGAAAGTTTGTTCTTGTGTTTTTCGATGATATCCTTGTCTATAGTGCTAATGAACGGGATCACATTAATCACTTGAAGTTGGTCTTTGATGTACTAAGAAGCCATAAATTATATGTGAAGAAGAGTAAATGTGCTATTGCCCAGCGACAAATTGAATACCTTGGGCATCTTATATCTTTCAATGGGGTTGCAGCAGATGGGGATAAGATTGCAGATATGCTCCATTAGCCGCGACCAATAACTGTTAAAGGGCTACGAGGGTTTCTTGGCTTAACAGGCTACTATCGGAGGTTTGTACAACACTATGGAGTGGTGAGTAAGCCACTAACTCAGTTACTCAAGATGGGCGCTTTCAAATGGACAATAGAGGCAGAAGAAGCATTCAACGAACTCAAGGAAATCATGACCAGTACTCCTGTTTTAGCACTTCCAGATTTCACAAAACCTCTTATCATCGAAACTGATGCATGTAAAATGGTGTTGGAGCTGCAAGATGGGAGGCCAATAGCTTATTTTAGTAAAGCTCTAAGCACTAAACACATGGGATTGTCAACCTACGAGAAGGAACTTTTAGCAATAATCATGGCAACTCAGAAGTGGAGATCTTATCTTCTTGGGCATCCCTTCATTGTAAAAACTGATCAGGAAGCTCTAAAACACATGATGGAAAAATAGATTTCTACCAGCCTCCAACAGAAATGGCTATATAAACTTATTGGGTATGATTACACTATACTTTACAAGAAGGGTAAGAAGAATCATGTAGCAGATGCTCTTTCTAGAGTATTTGAAGAATCTGAGTTAAGTGTAATAGTGCAACAGATCACACCGGATTGGAAGAAAGAGTTGCAGGAGAGTTTAGATAATGATGGTACGGCTCAAGAATGGCTAGCTAAATTGTTGGTGAACCCAGTAAATGATGAGGGCTTCATTCTGTCAAATGGGGTTCTCAAGAAGAATGGGAAATGCTATATGGGAGCCGGTACAGATTTACGAGCAAAGCTATGTGCTTCAATTCATTGTAATGCTGAGGAGGGTCATTCTGGAGTGGCAACTACACTCAAGAGGGCAAAAAGATCATTCTACTGGCCAACTATGAAGGCTGATTTCACTAAATTCATCAAAGAATGCGAGGTTTGTCAAAGAAACAAACCTGAGCACACTCATTCTCCGGGATTGTTGCAGCCCATAGCCATTACAGAACATGCTTGGGAAGTGATATCTATGGATTTTATCGAGGGCTTGCATAAATCAAAAGGTAAAAATGTTATTTTGGTAGTGGTAGACAAGTTAACTAAGTATTGTCACTTGATTGCTTTGTCGCAGCCTTATTCTACAAACTCGGTAGTGCTGAAAATATTGAATTTTGTGGTAAAGTTACATGGCGCACCGATGGCTATCATCTCGGATAGAGATCCAGTATTTGTAAGTTCCTTTTGGAAGGAATTATTTGCAGCCCTGGGCACCAAACTCAGGTTAAGTTCAGCTTACCATCCACAAATAGATGGTCAAACTGAACGGGTCAATCAGTATATAGAGATGTACCTGAGATGCATGACGGGGCAGAGACCTAGTGACTGGGTGAACTGGCTACCATTAGCTGAATGGTGGTACAACACCAACCATCACAGTGCTCTTGGAATGTCTCCTTACCGAGCATTATATGCTATGCCACCACCCTCCATCAGTTACCACTTACCAGTATTCTAGAACTAAGGATGCTTCAGTCAACGAGTTATTGCAGAGAAGGAGAGAAACACAACAGCTAATTAAGGATAATTTAACTAAAGCACAAGAAAGAATGAGATGGTATGCAGACAAGAAGCGTACGGATAGGGAATTCACTATGGGAGATGAAGTATTCTTGAAATTGCAACCATATAGGCAGCATTCATTGGTCACCAGGAGAAACCACAAGCTCTCAGCAAAGTTCTATGGCCCCTATACAGTTATTGAAAAAATAGGGAGGGTGGCATACAAGCTAGAGCTTCCCAGTGGAAGTAAACTCCATAATGTGTTTCATGTATCGCAAGTCGCAACTGAAGAAAAGATTGGGTACAAACACATTTACCTGGCATGGATAATTCTGGTGAACTCAACCCTCAGCCTATGGCCATTCTCAACAGAAACTTAATCAAAAGGGGGAATCTACCGGTCGTCATGGTACAAGTTTNTACTGGCAAAATGGTGCAAACACATTTACCTGGCATGGATAATTCTGGTGAACTCAAGGCCTATGGCCATTCTCAACAGAAACTTAATCAAAAGGGGGAATCTACCGGTCATCATGGTACAAGTTCAGTGGGAAAATGGGACTCGGGATGAAGCTACATGGGAGAGGTGGGATCAGTTCAACAGGAAATTTCCCAACTTCCATCCTTGAGGACAAGGATGAATTTAAGGAAGGGGCAGTTGTTACAAATTAAGCTGAGTGGGTGGGAAACATTTTTTGTAATACGCTGTCGTTTAGTATTGTAATGNGGTGGGAAACATTATTTGTAATAAGCTGTCGTTTAGTATTGTAATAGTGGAATTAGTTATGGATGTAGCGACATCGTATTAGGTTGAATACCGTTATGTTAGGACCCACTAGCAGTGTTTCAGTGGAGTATTGGGTCTGTATATATACTGCCAGCTTCTTGTTATTCAGTTATGCTAGAGAACAAACTTTCATTATGCATTTTGTTTCCTTCTCGTATCAACAAAAAACCCAAAAATTTATTTAGATCTAGTTTCTTTTCCGTGTAGTTGTAACACTATCCTGTGCCAAGAAACAGTTGTTAGTGTGCAAGCGATGAGTGTACAATAGAAAGTGGAGCGAAACACAAAAAAGCAAATGAAGTTCGCNCCGTGTAGTTGTAACACTATCCTGTGCCAAGAAACAGTTGTTAGTGTGCAAGCGATGAGTGTACAATAGAAAGTGGAGCGAAACACAAATAAGCAAATGAAGTTCGCATAAATAGGTGCATATTGAAAAGTGTGTAAATAGGTGCATATAGAAAGATATAAGGTGCCAAATACCTGTTTGTTGGGGATATGAAAGCTTCTCGGGTGGTATAGCAAAATCAGCAACATTAGCTATGCTGATCCCCCATTTGAAAGTTGGTGCCCAAAAGTGAACTACAATAAGATATAACAAATCCCATATAAAATTACAGTAATTGCACTAAATTACGTGATCCTACACAAACTTCCAATCCCTTTTATCTATTCTTCGACTAATAGTTACTTGTTAATTTACAAGTTTTAAGCAATAATGCAACTTCCTAGGCACTCGTACATCACTAATATTGCAGATTAATTTAGTTCAGTTAAAAGACGCAATATAGCAAAGCATCGAGTAAAAACTTGAACATCATAGGGGAGGCAAACAAGAATAAGTGTTTGATATAATTGGTTTCAATGAATTTGTATGGATAAAAGTCAACTTCAATGAAGTTCAGGCCACAAAGATAAAAAGTATGACTGGAGCTAGATAGGACCATATTGTCGATTCAGATTTCAGAATCATATACTCTACAGCAAAAACTGAGTATGATCACATATTCACATACTGTCATATACTAATATTACAACAACTAGCAACAAAGCTAGCTAGCATGATTTATCGAAATGCAAAAGAAAGAGACAAGATAAATAACTGGTTTTAGGGCCAGCAGGATGATTCCATAGAGCCTGGAGCTTCGAAGTGGCCATTAAATTTTATGAATCCAACTCTCTCCTTCAAAATGTCAACATACAAGGGCGTGGGCGTGCTTTTTTAGACCATTTTGCTTTGTCTTTTACACACAATTTGTACCGAACCATTTCAAAGGACAAAGAAGCGATCATCATTGGGTACAGTCGTAAAGATTGAATTACTATATTAGACTATTATACTAGACCAAGTTCAATAACTTCCAAAATTGTTGGAAACATATAAAATAAATTATTAAAATTTGTCATTTTATAATATTTATACGTGATCAACTAAGACTCAGTGAGATTTGCTCTGACTAATACTTTTACGAGTCATTTGATTCAAGAAATGGAGTGACATCGGGTTGTAATCAGGAATTGGACGAATTGAGTTAAGGTGATAGTATCGTGTATTTGGTTCAATGGTTAATGAATTTATTAATTTAATGTATTTTTCAATAAATAAAAAAATATGTACAGTCAATATAAAAAATAAATCATTATTATTTATTAAATATTAAACAACATCATTATATTTTTTATTTTAAAAATTAACATGTAATTTTATAAATAAAAATAATAAATTTTTGATTCAATTTCTAATACATTCATTTTATACTCATCCCAAAATATCAAAAACACATATTTTATGGATATGAAGTATGAGTTTTTTTTAAAAAAAAATCAACCAAACATCATTATGAATTTCAAATGAACAAAACTCTATCCTAAAACTCAAGAACCGAACCAAATGACCCGTTACTAGTTTAAGGTTTTGTTCCGGGGACTAATAAATAATCCTTATCTAGATGGGAATATGGGATTAGGAGTATAAAAAGAATGGGCTAAATTCAAAGTACATGTCCGCTTTTGTATATTCTAATATTCTTGAATCTCGTACACACGTGATTTTAACTTTATAAATATACTAGATTTTAACAGTTCGATGTACAAATATTTTTTTATTAATTAAATTATTTATTTTCAAATTACTAATATTTTTATAATTTTAAAAAGTCTTAATATATTATAATTATATTAATTTTTTAACTTATTTAAATTATATATTTTTATATCAACTAAATTAAATATAACTAAAAAAATTATAAAATATTAAAAATAAATATGCACATCGCACAAAATATAAATTTATATTATTAATATATAAATATGTAAAGTTTTTTTATTCGAAATATTATGAACATAATTTTTAAATATATTTAAGATTATAAATATTAGATTTAAATATATTTTTGATAAGATCTCTATTATCATTATTTTATATAAAATTTAATAGATATTATGTTATATGAGATATAATATATATGTATATTTTAATAATATGATAACATAATTATTCATTTGAATAAAAAAAATTATGTTATTAGATTTTTAGTAGTATAATATTAATTGCAATTTATAAATAATTAGATAATATATATAACTTAAACCTTGCATCAATAAATAATAAATATTACTGTATTACTAATAAGATTTAAACTTTAACTTAATATTATAAAATAAAACGATACATAATAATTATCGTCATAATAATTTTTCTATCCCACTTTTTAAGACTAATATATGACAAGTTTTTTATTGAACCAATCATATTACTCCATATTATTAATACTTAATGTATGTCATGACAATTCAACAACCTGTATGATAAAATTCTTTTAGAAATATAAATGACTTTTATTTATAAAATTAATTAACAGTAGTCCTCAGTTATTAAAAATTAATTCAATATAATTTTCTCATATATAAATTGTGAAAAGCATATGTCAAGGCCTATTTGTAATTAGTAGATGACAACTCAACTCATGTAAGA
>QRFB01003090.1:34252-51027 GCA_008931105.1 Oenanthe javanica | reverse complement strand
TTCATTATTAAATAAGAATACTGGTGTTAAGAATATCCTTGAAAAGCTCTCTAATAAAAGGGCCGAGTCAGAACAATCCGAACAAGTGATCACGTAGACAATCAACCTAGTAAGTACTGNGAATACTGGTGTTAAGAATATCCTTGAAAAGCTCTCTAATAAAAGGGCGGAGTCAGAACAATCTGAACAAGTGATCACGTAGACAATCAACCTAGTAAGTACTACGTACTTTAGTATTGTAGTTTCTCCTTGATAAAAATAGGACTTGAAAAGTACTGTGCACCTGCTCTTCTATTAGATATCATACCAGAACTTGCTACAAAAAGAAAGGAAACCAGATGCATCTTATATTTCTGAATATTTGGTAACTTACATATGAGAGCAGACATAGGGCTGTCCATTACTTCATTTGGGAGGTTAAGAATGTACTCTGGAATTGTAACTCCCACTAGAAACTGAGCAACTTCATTGCTAAAGTTATTGCAGTTGTGTTTGAGCAAATTGTATGACTCTGCTGTGTACTGAGGGCTGATCTCTTGCAGATACATTTCAAATACATCTTTAGGAACGTGTGTGACACCAAGATCTATTACTCGAAGTGGAGTCCCATATGGTGTAGCTCCTGCAAGAGAATGCTCCAAGCCACCACTGAAGTAGTATTCATTGCTATAGACAACTACTCCTGTATGCCTGCAGGTCCAAGAAACTAAGATAACATACCAAGAGCNTGAAGTAGTATTCATTGCTATAGACAACTACTCCTGTATGCCTGCAGGTCCAAGAAACTAAGATGACATACCAAGAGCAAACAAAGTAAAGAAACAAAGTGATACCGTCGAATTAAATGCATGTTTTAACTGAAGCAGAATAAGGATGTTAAATGCTACATGTGTAATTGTATTACTTCTCAAGAATTAGGGCTCATGGCTCAACTGAACACCTATATGTATCTATAGGCAACAAATAGTATTAACTGAATGTAACAGCAGCAGAATATCAGCAAAATCACAAATAAATAAATAATAGCAAAACAGTTAAGTAATCACCATATGCCTTCAATAGCTTTCCCTAACAGTGTCATGGAGAACTGGCGAGCCATTCCTTGGCTCAAGTCATATACATTCAAGCTAACCTTATGACCTTGCTGCAAAATCCAAGAGAGCAAGTCAAATAATATCAAACATCTAAACGGCAGTATACCAATATCCACTAGTTTACGTATGGCCTAAAAATAAAAAGATAGAGGGTTCAGAAAAATGAACGATGAATAACTATCATTACATTGTCTCTTACCTCAGCCATCCTGAAATTCCTATATTGATGCTCAATCTATAATGTTCGTAGTAAAATCTTTGGCGAAGCTAAATCAGGATATCTGCATAAAATCCACGCAGAAGTTGCAACTACTGAAAACAGATGAAAGATATATAAATGATCCAGAAGCCAATTACATTCGCAAATATTGACAAAACAGAAGGCACATAAATGTTTAGCCAATAGACTGGGCACGGGGGAACAACGATCAGACATCAATGCTTATAACGGTCATATTAGGGACATTATGGAGCTAGGATTTTAGATTTGTAATCCGTTGCTTTCTTATTTTCTGTTCTAGTACAGAAACGATGTTAAAAATAGATTCAACTAAGAATCGGTAGTTAACTGCCACTCACAATCAAACTAAATAACCAAGTCGGTTTGTAACTTGATTTACAAACAGTTAAAATGTTCTTTTTTAAATAGTTTGGATACCAGAGAATGAAAGAAGCTAGTCTAAATTTTGGCGATCTAAATTCAGATACAATGTACAACGTTTAAATTTCGGATAAATCAGGTAGCATGAACTAAGAATATATAGAGTGGAAAACAGAATCTTACAAAAAGAAAATTTTATTTACTACTGGGAACAAAAGAGGTGGCCGGAAAAACTGCAGCACGCCCTGAGCGAAGCCATAGGTTCAGATGCATACAATTTTACAACATTGCCACAAATCAAATTTACTGAATTAATCATAATGCTAAGAAAAAAGGTTACCTCGGTAGTTATAAATAAGAAGATAAAACAATTTCATTGTAAACACCCTAATAAAACAATACCCAAAATTTCATAGACATTTCACTTACAAAATCTCACAGGTTTAAGCTCCTCCTAGATCATTAACATAAAGATACAAACTTTACGAATAATTTAATAATGCATGAACATCAACGGAAATATAAATGTAGAGTCGATACGCAAGTACCCAAAAAGCCAGCGTACAAAATGCAAATGAGGGCCCGAAAAGAAGGAAAAAGAAACAGAAATCTGGTATACATTTCGGTGTACATATATGACTTGTATACAAGTCCATTAACTACTCTGCTTTGGACACGGTATTGTTGTTGCTTTATTTTATTTTTTAGGCCTTAAAAAAAATAAATTACATTTATGTTAAAACTTGAAACAGTAAAAGAAATGATACACACATATGCGGTACTTCTTACAAAATGGAAAATTTAAGACATATTTTATATATGTTCTTAATGTAATTTCTGAAAATTAACTAATTAAGGTTGTTCCTTGATACGAGGATTTCAACTTTCATATTTGGATCTAAGACATTTTTGTAATGAAATTCATAAAAAATTGAGTTAAAGTTACTTGTTTTAAATGGGTTACGTGGGATTTGTCCACGTTGAAAGTGTAAAGGAAAAATAATGAGTTTATATAATATCTTGTGTTACTTTTGTTTACGATTACTGGCCTAAGTGGAATACGTATGTCACATTATGCTATTGAGTACTTTATATATTTTAAGTACAAGTTTATTTAATTTACTTATATTGATTATTTAATATTAATATTTTTTTGAAGCAATATTCAATATTAATATTAAATATATTGAGTAAAGATTATTTCAATAATCAGACTCTAAATATACATTGCAATATTAATATTATTTAATATGAATAATATAAGTAACAAATAAAATTTATTTTTTTGCAAAACTCTGTTTATTTGTAAAACACTATATCGCACATCGAGTAGAATATGAGAAAAGTGGCTCAAGATACCTATATATTGAGATGTGCAACGTATCTGTGGACGAAGTACTATGTGCTGTTTTATCTGAAAATAATATTGATGCAACACAACACAGCGTAGTGGGACAATAATCTCTTCAAGAACAGTCAAGACTTTAAGGCTTGGCGACTCAGCTGTTTTATTGGTTCTATAAGTGTATGCATAAAGCTATTTATATATTTTGTTTCGAGTTTCATGCTTTATTTTATTTTGTTAATTGGTTTAATATGTTTATTCTTATTAATTGTTTATATAACTGCCTTATTGGGTATAGTATAGTTTATGCCCAATAGTAATGTACTACTGAATATATGCACAAACTATATATGGTACTAGTCATGAAATCATCTTCGGATTGTGATCTTGTTATTTCATTTACCCTTTTTAGATTGGTTTATTCTCGAGCATATTGTGTGTCCCTTGTGGCTGTGGTTAACTGTTACACATTATTATTTACCTTAATATAGACAAGCAGAAAATTGACAAACCAAGGCAATTCAATGGATCTTTAATGAGAAATTACCACAAAATTAAAGAAAATTCATACATTTATATCGAAAAATGCCAATCAACGCACCCCAAAGAGCTTACCAACCTGAGAACACTCCAAGCAATATTCCAAATACTTGAAACCATACCAAATATAATGTTACAAGGTTGTTTCAATTCAACTACAGAACTTTCTTAGAAAATTCTAAAACACTATAAACAGAGGCGCTGCAAATAAGTTTTACAGCTGCAAATCCAGATTCTTTTGCCAATTCCTCAAATTCTTTCAAACTCCTCTCTTTTCCTCCGGGATTTAATGCCAACATGACCATATCACCATCAAGGGCATAGTTTAATTTCAACAAAGAGTCTGTGTCCGAATACTCAGGCACTACTGATTCCACGATTATCACCTTGCCAAATTCTGGAAGGGAGTTGCAGCAATTCTTTAAAAGCTTTAAGCAGTGTTCGTCACTCCAATCATGAAGTATCCACTGCATAACCAAGTATGCCAAATATAAAAAAGGTTCTTGTTCTAGACACAGGTATAATGTTTTGTATATATATGTTCATACATTTATAAGATAAATTTTTCTATAGCAAAAGTGTTTACCTTCATGAAGATGACCTCTCCTTTTGGGACACTTTCGAACATATCCCCTCCAACATGCTCCACACCTAGAATCACAGGTACATTCAAACATGAACGAAATAACAAGATAATTTCATAGCCAAAAATAAAGCCTGATAACTCATTCCTATGTCGTCCTCTTGTTTCATTATAATCTGCCAAACACACATAATATTAGATACTTAGCTAACTGTGCACATGTTTAATTACCAGCTAAAGGAGGGGCATCCTTGATGACATGAGGTAAATCAAAGTTGATTCCTTTAATCAGGGGATACTTGGATATGATTTTGGCTAGCGTTGCCCCTATTCCACCACCAACGTCTACGATTTCTGTAATATCTTCGAATCCAGTGTAAACATCTAGAATCTTCTTCATGATTAGAGTGGTGTGGTTATACATTCCTTGATTGAAAACGTCATTAAATCTGCTGTCTTTTGCTGGGTATTCAAATGCGTGCATGCCATCATGAGCCTTGTTAAATGGAATTCCTCCCTCAAGCACTGCATCTTTCAAGTGATACCTAAAAACATTGATGATGTAATTACTAGTGGTTTACCAAGAATCCACAAAACATCATATCCTGTTGTATTCACCGAAGCCGTTTAAGCAACCAAAACACTTAGTAGATGACTTCTTAATCGGGTTTAACATTTAAACATAATTAATCAGTTGAGCAGAGATTATTATTAATAAATTTAAAGGATAAAGAGAATAGACAAACCAGGAGTCAATGATAACTTTGTCATGAATCATAACCAATGTAGGAGCTAGTGAAACTCCATCTTCGTCAGAAATGTAATATCTGCATGTACTTGTTAGACTATACAGACTCTTGTCTTTGCCATCTTGTCCGGCTACTGTGGTCCAATTAAGAATGGATTTGGTAGCCAGAAACCGGAGAATTCGGTCAAGCATTGCCGGAGCTGCAGGATTTTGTGTAGGAAGATGAGCTACAATATCATCGGTGGACAATTTTTTAGCATCATCTCCGAAAGGAGAAGTACCATTTAGAGTAGAAGCCTTAGCTATGATCTCAAATAAATCAAGTTCAATAGCAGCTTTCATTACCATTCCAAAAATTGTGCCACTATTTAACTGTAATCCCCTCGTAAATTCATCACCATCTTCAACTTGTTTTGACATCTTAGTTGCTTGGCCTTTTTTTACAAGTTCTCTGTTATGAAATGAATTGTGCCACTATTCTTGACACTAACTTGTGATTCCTTGCAAGAGTTTTATATAAACTTTAAAACTACTTTTCCAAATTAATGCAATATTTTATTATTTTCCCTTGGCGTGCNTCCCCTCGTAAATTCATCACCATCTTCAACTTGTTTTGACATCTTAGTTGCTTGGCCTTTTTTTTACAAGTTCTCTGTTATGAAATGAATTGTGCCACTATTCTTGTCACTAACTTGTGATTCCTTGCAAGAGTTTTATATAAACTTTAAAACTACTTTTACAAATTAATGCAATATTTTATTATTTTCCCTTGGCGTGCCTGTTGGAATTTTTACGAACACAGTATTTCCTGGATATTCTCCCTCTGACTAGTCCATTTTGAACTATTTCACATTTATTAAAAAGAATACAGTATTAATTTAATAATAAAATTCCACTTTTACCCATTATAAATTTATTAATTTAATATCAATATATAAAATTACTTTAAACTCTTTTTCATTCTTATTAATTGTTTTACTATTTTTAAGAAACATAATTTTAGAAAAAATATTGAAAACAAAAGTAGACTTTTATTATGAGATTTTTCCCCAAAAAAAATTAGTATTATGGGTTGGTTGGGGAGATACTCCCTTCAACTTTTTTTTTCTGAAAGAATACTCCGTTCAATTTTTTACACGTCCTTTTCAAAAAGTTCTAAAAAATTACGCATGTATTGGGTCAAAGTCTTCTTTTTTAATCGTGTAGGTTGATGAATTAATTTGTGATTACGTTGACAGGAATAAGATTTAGTGACAGACAAAATTAATCATGAGTTTAACCGCATAAAATTACCAAATTAATTTTTATTACTCCTACATATACTCATAACATTATATTTAAGTAAAAAAAAAGGCCTTGAGATTGACTTCATGTAGAAAGTATTTTATAAATATAAAAAATGAATGACAGTTTTATAATATTAATATTCACTCTCTGTATTTATAAAAATAATTTTAATATTGTATTGTATTATATTTTATTAGAAATTCAGAAAATTATTTAAGATCATTTTCAACATGTAAAGTCTAGTACTAGTGTGTGTGTATATATATATATATAATATTTTAAATTGATTTGAAAATATGTTTTTACTTCGAAAAACGGCATGAAATTATTTTAGCGCAATATCTTCATTATCAAACTTTTAAATTTAATAATTAATGAAAGATATGACTGTAATATATTTAATTTAACGGCCGGTTCTATTAACTTGACAGATGTATCTTTAAATACATCAAAATATTATTCTAACTTACCTTTTATTAACTCTAATACAGTATTTAAATACTTAACTATAACTATTAGGTGACTTAACAACTAGCTAGTCAATTGCGTACTGATCATTAGATTCCTTTCCCAAGTGTAGCGGGGGACCGGCCGGCGGCCGGACAAGCCCTAATTTGACTGACTAATTATGCCCATTAGGTTCATGTATTTTGATAAAGTCATATACTTTTTTTATAAATGAAAAATTAGAAATTATGTATAAAATTAGTTGTTTTTAAATTTATTTTTTCCTTCTTAAATACTATAGGTTAAATTTGATTTATAAAATTTAAAATACAAACAACAAAAAAGTTACATTTAAAAATTTGGTTTGTTATATTGATAAATCTTTTAATCTATACAGTTGCAGACATGCAGTTGTATATCCTTCAATCTTCATTATGCTTTGGTATTGCAAGCAGGGAGAGTGGAAGTGCTAAGAGCAGGGCCGGACCTCGAATTTTAAGATAGAACATTCTTCAATGTTAGTAAAAAAAAATTGTATTAGGATAGAGAACATTATGTTTTGTCAAAAGAGAAAGAAAGATATAGAACATTATGATATAGCAGAGTGAAACTAAAAATTCTAGATATTTTAAAACAACTGCAGTAGTAATTAATTTAGGAGAGATCTCATGTTGGAACCTCCTACCCAACCCATCATTAATTTAATTTGGACATTTACTCCAAGGTTATTATACTTATACATGAGTTTGATGTTACTCTCTTTGATGAAGAAATTCATAAGCAAACACATCCTTCTGTTTTCACTTATTTGAGATCTGCTAAGTAGACTTCATATATTTTGACCTGTACGTGCTGGGATCTTAGTGTGAAAGTTTTGCATTCTGCAGCCTATCCCCAATACAAACCAGTTACATTCTAGTACTGTTTCTCTTCCTAATTATTGCTATTTAATTTGGTCACTAGTGAAATGAGAATAATTCCTTACATATAATAAATCTTTAATCTTCTGTTTATACATGGTTCTGCTCTGTATCAAACTGAAATGTGTTTTTCGTTTTACATTAGTAGTGTGTTTGGATAGAGGGTTGAGGAGGGCTAAGTGGTTTTAACGGGCTTACTAAGCTGGAAAAACTCCAACAATGTGTTGGAAAATGTGGGTAGAAGCCCCACATTGTCAAGTCATTTTGAGCCTAAGTTTGAATGCTTCTTGATTGCGTGCGCGCAACAAGTTATGGTTGGAGTACGTTCGTCTTCGAGAGAGCTTTACACCGCATATTTAAGTATTCAAAATGATCAAGGAATGGATGAGATATGATTATCCAAAATTGGTACCTTGGAAGTGAAAATCTAGAAATGAGAACTTCAATCCCACATTGAATTGGAAAAGAGTTTTCGATGACTTTATACAGTAAAACACTTATGTAGTGTTTAAGATGTGTTAGTGTGGTATTGCTCCACCACCCACGTGCGCGCAGGGGTGCAAATCATGGGATTTCGAGGGCAAATTCGTGGCGTAGTTGTCTGAGTACAAAGTTACTGTCGTGTTTTTGACGGTCATCCTCCGTTTCTTATATTTTTACTGATCTACAGTTTCTTACGAAATTCCAGAACACTGTAAACAGCGGCGCTGCATATGAGTTGAACAGTGGCAAATCCAGATTCTTTTGCCAATGCCTCAAATTCTTTTATACTCCTCTCTTTTCCTCCTGGATTTAATGCCAACATTATCATATCATTATCCATGAAGTTGCGTAATATTGATGAGGAATCTGTGTTGGTATACTCAGGCACTACTGATTCTACAATTACCACCTTGCCAAATTCTGGAAGGGCATGACGGCAATTTGTTAAAAGCTTTAGGCAGTGTTCATCGCTCCAATCATGAAGTATCCACTGCATAACCCATGTGTTCCAAGTATTTAAGCAGGTTTACGTTTCAGACATGGTAATAACATTTTGTACATTCACAAATATGAGATTAAGTTTATTTTTGTATAGCTGAAGTATTCACCTTCATGAAGATGACGTCTCCTTTTGGGACACTTTCAAACATATCTCCTCCAACATGCTCCACACCTAGCACCAATGAAACACATAAATATAGTACATTTCCTTGCATTATTATTTTAGTTTCAATATGTAATTTAGATGTCAATGAAATAGCCTAACAATTTGATTCCAATTTTCTCCTTTGTTTCTTTATAATCTACGAAACATAACTTTAGATAGCCGGAAAATTCTTAAAGTGTTCAATTATTACCAGCTAAAGGGGCGGCATTCTTGATGACATGAGGCAAATCGAAGTTGATTCCCCTGATCCGAGGATATTTGGTTATGATTTTGGCTAGCGTTGCCCCAGTTCCACCACCGACGTCTACGATCTCTGTGGTCTCTTCGAATCCTGTATAAACTTGTAGAATCTTCTTCATGATTACAGTGGTGTGGTTATACATTGCTTGATTGAAAACATCATTGAATCTGCTGTCTTTTGCAGGATATTCAAATGCATGCATTCCATCATGAGCCTTGTTGAAAGGAATTCCTCCCTCAACAAGTGCATCTTTTAAGCGAAACCTGAAAGCATCGAGTATATTTTACATGTTTGGTCAAGAATCCCAAGTGCATCCTGTTGTATTTTTCTGAAGCTACGTACGTTAGCAGCTAAAGAAGTCAGGTCAGTAGCTAGAGCCTAAAGGTCTTCTTAATCAGTTCAAGCATTTATATGCAATCACCCACTTATACGCAGAGATAACTAAAAGACTAAAGCAATATTTCAAAGTGTAAAATTTGAAAGATAGAGAAAATAGACAAACCAAGAATCAATAATAACTTTGTCATGAAGCATAACCAATAAAGGAGCTAGTGAAACCCCATCTTCATCAGCAATGTAATTTTTGCATATACTTTCTAGACTATACAAACTCTTTTCTTCGCCATCCTCGCCAGCTACTACTGTCCGAATAAGAATGGAATTGGCAGCCAGAAATCGGAGAATTCGCTCAAGCATGACCGGAGCTGCAGGATTGTGTGTAGGAAGAAGAGCTACAATATCATCACTAGACAACTTTTTAGCATGATCACCAAAAGGAGAAGCTCCATTAACAGCAGCAGCTTTGGACATGATCTCAAATAAATCCAGCTCAATAGCAGCTTTCATCACCATTCCAATAATTGTGCCACTATTTAAATGCAGTGCCCTTGTGAATTCATCGGCATCTTTATTTTCTCCTGACATTATAAGTTTCTTAAATTTTAAAGCCTCCTCTGATACAAAATGTTTTTAGTTCTATATCATTCTTGTAGTTTTATATACTGTGAAGCTGTTGGAAACGTGAATGGGCTTTGTGGAAATATAAGTTTAAAAGAAAAACTTTATACTACTAAACATACAAATGTGTATATAACAAGAACTGGATTTTTATTTCTTATACAAAGATAAAGCTGCAGCTTTTGATATTTTTCTTACATTGCTTCAGCCTTTTTCTTTTCCCTTGGACTACTTTTTCCTCTTAGCGTAGTATATATTACAAACTAGTTGCATGCCTTATTAAATAAGCTTCAAATTGAACACTTGCATCATTACTTACGTATAGTAACATTTATTTGCAGCCTACCATCTTTGAACATCTATCCTAATGTATGTTGTACATATGCTGTCAAATCTTCAAATATGCAGACTTCAAAACCCACCTACCTTATTTCCAGGATTTCATTTAGAAACATCTTGTTGCTTTTAATACCTCTTCTAGCCATCATCTTTGACTTGCAATGTTGTCTAGCTGCTGCCTGCTTCTTCTCTTTTCCATATTGTGTAATCACCGCTCTTTAGTTCATCTTTTAGATTATATATTATATGTATAGCTGCATGTACTTTGAATGCTTCCTAATTCCAGCTGTACCATTCTTATAATAAGCTGTCACTTTATTCTTTCATAAATATCACTGCTGCATCCATTAACAATATTCAAACCCAGCTGTTATTATTAATATTTGATATTCTGGAGAGTTTAGAAATTCTAACAGAAGCTACCTCTTAGAAGTAAGCACGAGGATTTAGTAAGGGGCACGGGACATGCGCTCTCACTAATTTTTTTTTAACAATCTTGTCATTAAAATTTTTAGAATAATATAAAAGTGTCTCCCTAAAAATTAAATTTTATAAAGGTGTATACTCAAAAATAATCCAGCCCTCCCTCTCCCAACAAATTAGCAAATATCTTACCCTCTTCATCTCATATTATATGTCTTATTTTGACTACTAAGTAGTCAAATTAATCAAGTTTTGACCACAAATTACACATATTATATAATTAAAAAAATTAAAAATTATATCTAATCTATTTTAATATTTAATTTTCATTTTTTTTAAATAATTTTTTTAATTAATTATCAAAATTTAGTCAATTTAACCCCCTAATAGTCACAATAAGATATATAATATGAGAGGCAAGGAGTATCCAGGAATTCTATTACAACTTTTTCCTCACTACATTATCGAATAGTGGCCACTAGGGGGAGGCTGAACCCCAACTAGAGTCAAAATAATTAGTATATTTTTTTTATTTTTGATCATTTTATAATCCCTGTTAAATATTAACTTTTATTTTTTGCAATTTTAATACTTCTACTTACAATTCTAATACTTGTTACTTATCGATATTTCTCACGCTATCACACCATCCGTTCTTGATAGTTAAATTACAATTCTCACAAAAAAGATTTTATACATTTATTCAAATTTCTTGATTTTATTTCTTATTTTACAACCGTTTGATTACAGCTTTTTAAAGAAGTAATATACAATAAAACTAAAATAATTTTTTAATTAAATTGATTTACATAGTGTGATTGGTTAGAATACACTATTATATTACTCTCGTAGTATTTAAAAAAATAGATTGTCATTTCTCATTTTTTTCGCGCATTAAACTCATGAATACGTTTATTTGCTAATATTATGTCCGATCAGTAAAAAAATTATTCGCTTGTATTATGCTCTATGTATCGGGGAATCATACAATTTATAGTGTCATATTCTTAAGTCGGAGATTGCGCATTGTTTATATTTTTATAACAATTAAAAATTAGAAAATTAAAAATCAAAAATAAAACCTATCATATATTTTTTCTACACAACAATATGAGATAACAATATAACCCTTGAATATAGATTTAGTTGTGATTCCCTTAGGAACTTTATTTTTGAGATCACAGTGAGTTTTCAAATTTTTTGAACAAAGAAAATTTTATTTATATTAAAATTTTAAGTCCCGTCTATCTTGAAATCATGATTCGGACAATAATTAGTAGTCTAGGTACCTGTACCCCTTTAACTTTGTTTTAAATGAGATTCCTGAGAAAGGCTTATGTCGTTTACCAGCCAGTTGATAATCCTCTGGCATTGTGGAAAGATAAATTATGTTATCCACATTCCGGAGTCCATAATAGATGGATGAGGCTATGCATGGTTGGAATTTATTGACAAGATATTGAGTGGGAATTTTATCTTTACACAAACAACTGACATATGGTAAGGTGGCATCACTCCGATTCAGTCCCCGCACCTAGCATTACTACCTAGCATTACTGCAAGTTTTGCGAATTGATTAGCTAGGCCACCAAGACCATCTTCAAAAATGTATTTCTACATCATTTTGGTGTAAAATCGCTCTACAACCATGTTCTAAAAATTACACCAAAATATTGTGATATCAAAAATTCATTAAATTTGGTGCAACACCAAAATTTGGTATAATTTTTAGAATTTTTATAAATATCAATATTATCCTTACATTATTTTAACTAAAATAAGTCTATTTCTTTTGTATCCTAACAATTTTATTGTTTTTATATTTTAGTATCAAAATAATTTTTATAGTATAAGAAAGATTTTTTTTGGTGTGAAATTTAAATAGGTTGAAGTGAATTTTAAAGATAGTATAACTTTTACACTATTTTGATACAATTTTCACACTAAAATAGTATAATGGGTTAGAGATACTTTAATTAAATGGTGATTCATGCCATGTCCGATGAGCAAGATATGCAGAAGATGATTTGTGAAAGATTCACTAATGTATCTAGGAATTCCATTACTACAACTTTTTTCTCACTACATTATCGATTAGCCCACCCGGAATCTGTTGAGTGTTTAGTGACCCAATAATATGTCGCGATTAAAGATTCATTCATTTGTTTTGGTGCTTAATTTGTTGTTGTAATACATTAGTATGTTCCTGAGTATTTATATGTTTCATGTAAATTTTCAATTGGTCATAATTGTGATATTTGGCTACAGATATTAAGACAAATGTGAAATGACCATATGTGGAAAAGGGTAGCACGTACAGGACACCAAAGTGTAAAAACAAGCTAAATAAATACCTGCAGCACAGGATAGCATAGGATCATATATGGCTCGAAATGTAAACAAGCGAAAGCTAAATAACAGGATCACCTCCGGTACTATTCTCTTAGATTATCATGATTAACCTTGACGCTCCAAGTTATAAATCCTAAAATTTGTAATTTTGTATTATGCAAGAATTGAATATACCATGAAAATGTTTCGATTCGAGTTTGATTATTTGACAACAAATAATTTTGAATTGTGCTTACTTGTATTAATGTTTTATCCATTTGACAAAATTATGAGACATTTATGCTTATTTGCACTACTACAAGGAAACAGGGAATTTCTGACAGCTTGTTAAGCCTTTTATTGGTTAGTTAAGTTTCTAAACCAGAAAATTATGAACTTGCACAGTTCAATTAGATGATTTAGTGACTAACTTACGAGTTGATGAATACATTATATTATACACACTTGAAATACTTGGCACGAGGCTAATCTTAGTTAACTAGGTGAGAATTATAGCGCATTTTTGTATAAAGTTGTACGTTCGTCACAACAGGCAGATCGATTTTCAATTCCTTGAGTTGATCGATATAGAGAAACCGGCTGTGAAATACACTTGAGTCCTTTTCCAGCTTCATTGTCAATTGAAGTATCTAGTATTGCACATTAAAATTTTATTTTCATCTATATGTATTCTGTACTACTCTATTACTAATGAATAATGCTAGGTGCACAGAAATTGGTACAGAAATTTGCAACGGGGATTCCACTATCTTCTACTCCCTCCGTTCCAATTTATCTGTTCTGTTTGATTTTTTACCGTCAAATTGATCTAACTTTAATTGAAAATTTCATATATTATATAATTGAGAAAAATTATAAAAAATTATATTATTAGAAAATATATATAATTTACTTTAAAATGCATTTTTCAGTTTTTTAAAAACATAAACTAATAATTTTTAATTATTAGTCAAAATTTGGTCAATTTGACCATAAAAAATCAAACAAACAGATAAATTGGGACAGAAGGAGTATATAATATTAATTTTTATTAGTTTATATTTACTTCTCTTTCGTTAATAAGATAGAGTGATCCTGTTAATAATTGATATGTTAATTATTATTTTTTCTTTTTAGTATTCTATTTTTGGATTTTTTTTATTAGTTTATACATTCATATATTTCCTAAAAATATATATTTTTACTGTTTCCTTCTTATATTATTTCTTTGCTGAATAATATTTTTAATTTAATTGTACTCCAAAATTATTAATACATTTTATCATATGTATGTTATCTTAAAGATAAATTTTTATATTATATTTATATATACACACAAAATAATGTAATATAATATATATGTCACTTTATATACAATTGACACTTAAAAGAAAGAATATAGTACATATATATGAAATTTTTTTAGATACTGATATATAATATGTATTAAATAATATTGTTTTGTGTATAATATTGAAATTATATTTAAATTATGATACATATAATAAAATGTACTAATAATTTTGGAGTATAAATTAGAGAAAAAAAAATGTAATTCACCGAACATACTATATATATAAGAAGAAACCATAAACAATTAAAAAAAACTTAAACAAGATATGAATATATAAATTAATAAAAAAATTCAGGAAAAGACCATTTGAAAAAAGAGAAAAAAAAATATAATACTCCTAACAACTAATAGTGCTATTAAAAAAAAGTACACGTGAACTAAGAAAAAATAATACTTAAACAAAAGAAGGTGGAATCCAGCTCATTCCGTACAAATTTCTGTATCTATTTATGTGCACAGAGCATTACTCATTACTGTAATATCCGTAATTTATTTATTTAGATATTAGTAATAATAATCAGAATTAGATTAGAATTTGTAAAGATTATTTTCTTTAACCATAATATTTATTATATTGAATTTGATTAGAAATAGAATTTGTAATAAAATAGTAATTAGATTAGAAGCAGGATAATTATTAAGAGTCTATATATACATATAAATATATGAGTTATTTATTAAAAACCATAAAACTAGTTGCTCATGTCAAAAGAAAAGCAGGGGAATTTCATGTTCTGGTAATATGCAAGAATCATACATCTCCGTTTTTAATTCTTGAGTTTGATGTGTAATTGGAGGAGTGCATGAGGATTATATATAAACACAAACATCATTGAAACATGGGTATGGTGAGATACAGACATAGTGAAAATACTAGCAAAGGGGTGAAGATCGAGTTTCTTGGATTTGAAAGGCTACTATAGGCGATTTGTGGAAGGTTTCTCTTTCAAACCTTTGCCATTGACTCAACTGATGCAGGAATGATGATAGTGAGCAGAGTTTTCAAGAGTTAAAAAAGAGGTTTGTGTCAGCCCCTACACTTGTTTTACCATCCGGGAGTGGATGATATTAGGTTTACAGTGATGCTTCTAAGAGAGAATTGGGGTGTGTTCCTATGCACCATGGGAATGTGATTTCGTACGCCTCTAGGCAGCTTAAATCTTACGAGGTAAACTATCATACTCATGACTTAGAGTTAGCAGTAGTGGCCTTTACCTTAAATTATTGAAGGCATTATTTGTATGGAGAAACTTGTGACATCTTCACTGATCACAAGAGTCTCAAATACATTTTTACACAAAATGAGTTAAACATGAGGCAGATGAGGTGGCTTGAACTTATTAAAGTTTATGATGCCAAAATTCAATACCATCCAGGAAAGGTGAATGTAGTGGCAGACACTCTTAGTAGGAAGAATTTGGGAAGTGTTGCATCTCTTATTACTCAGCATCACCTTATTTCAGATATGGAGCGCTTGGGTGTGGAGCTGTATGTTGGAGGATCAGCTGCAAGCATGGCAAGTTTGAAGGTAGAATCAAATCTAGTCTCAAGGCTTGAGGTGTTGGGATTCGGGCACATATACGCAGCGGAATTACGCTAAATAATAAAAAAACGAATCCCAAACGCAGGATCCGTGTATAATTGACGGATGATTATGGAGAATCGTATGTGTACCTTATTAAAGCTTTCCTTATGATGATTATAAAGGTCCAAAAGAGATGAATCACAGCAGCCCTTCGCAAAGCTCTCTATCGGTATCCACACGAACGTCGTATCGTCTAACGATCACCGGAGTTAGGTACTAGCCTGTTTCTGCCTCTTTGTCTCTCTCTTTCTCTAGCCTCTCAAATAACGTAGAGCTGCTAGGGTTTTATCAAAAACGAAATTATAAAACTGTTAACCCTAAACTATACATCTTTATGTATATATAGGGGAGAGAGGGACTTGGGCCAAAACCCTAATCTGATTGGACCTTTTAAAACCCATTCAGATTTCGGATTTATATTATTATTAAATTCGAATTCTAATATGTATATAATTAATCAAGTCTCACTTAATTAATTAAATAAATAAATTCGAATTAATAATAATAACAGTATTTAAATTCATAATTTAAATAACACTCCGTTTAAACGTTCTTTGTGTGTGACCCTTTAGGTTATTATTACGTTGGCAATAATTTTATTTTCTAATAATAAAATTATAAACAATGAGCGGCATCTAGTAATACATCATTGCTACCCAAGTAATAATAATAATTGGTGATTCAATTAAACCTTTCGTGAATAATGTACAATGTAATATAATCCCTTTAACCTTATATTATAGATCAAACTCGAGGCATGTATTGTGTCATCCTCTTCAACGTTTAATCCGGGTTTCCTTGATAAATAAGTAAACTATTAATCAAATCAA
>QRFB01003090.1:19453-33959 GCA_008931105.1 Oenanthe javanica | reverse complement strand
AACATGTAGATTCTCATAGCGGGTCTGTCCAGTGCCATGCATTGAGACATGCACTTATGTTCTTGACTTTAGTATCACCATACCTATGACCAATGAGATGTGGTCATCAATCAACAAACATGCTAGTCTTATTGCATTATTATTGTCCTTAAATAATAATACTCGACTAGGGACTTTTAGGAATATAATACTGTTCATATAATCTCATTTTTAAGTCATATACTTAAAGATATATAATTCGCATTAATATTCCAAGGACATTTATTATGCTTACAATTTATAATGCAGTAAATAAAGACATAATAAATATTAATTAAATAATCAAGTAAACATAATCTTTAATTGTTTATCATAAAGTATTGTCTCTAGGACACCAACACTAACATTAGGAAGCTTTAGAAAAATGATACAAGGATAGAAGCTGTTAGATCGAATGTGGCAGATAGTAAGTAAACGGAGTTTCATGTTGATGATCATGGTGTGGTATGGTTGGGTAGTAGGATGTGTGTACCTGCAGATATAGCAGTTCGTGAAGCAGTTTTGACTAAGGCTCATATTTCTTCATTCTCTATTCATCCAGGTTCTACTAAGATGTATAGGGATTTGAAGAAGCAATTTTGGTGGAGTGGGATGAAACGGGACATAGCAGAGTTCGTGGAAAAATGTCTTACATGTCAACAGGTTAAGATTGAACATCAAAGATCTAGTGGACTGTTACAACAATTGGATATCCCAGTTTGGAAGTGGGAAAACATTATCATGAATTTTGTGACCGGTTTACCGAGGATCTTCAGGAAGAATGATGTTATTTGGGTGGTAGTTGATAGACTTACAAAATCAGCTCATTTCTTACCTATTAGATAGACTACTCATATTCATGATTTGGTAGAGATATTTTAATGGGATATTGTTAGATTACATTTTGTGCTTGTGTCGATAGTTTTAGACAGAGATACGAGGTTTACTTCACATTTTTGGAATGGATTTCAGCATGCTTGGGGGACGAGGCTTAATTATAGTACAACTTTTCACCCACAAACTGATGGACAGTCAGATATGACTATTCAGATGTTGGAGGATATATTAAAGGCTTGTACTTTGGAGTGGTCCGGTGATTGAAACAAGTATCTGTA
This sequence comes from Oenanthe javanica, assembly GCA_008931105.1. Lineage (NCBI taxonomy): Eukaryota > Viridiplantae > Streptophyta > Magnoliopsida > Apiales > Apiaceae > Oenanthe > Oenanthe javanica. The sequence continues at coordinate 32,826 of QRFB01003090.1, read as the reverse complement.
TCTTATGGAGTTTGCATAAAATAATAGTTGGCAGGCGAGCATTGATATGCCATCATTTGAGGCGTTGTATGGTAGAAAATGTAGAGCACCGACTTGTTGGAATGAGATTGGAGAGAGTGTCATTGAAGGGCTAGAGTTGGTTCGGGTAACTAACGAGAAGGTGGAGCAGGCTCAAGAAAACTTAAAGGAAGCTCAATCGCGTCAAAAGAGTTATGCGGATCAAAAGAGGAAGTTTGGTGGATTTGAGTCTGATGATCATGTATTTTTTAAGGTGTCTCATTGGAAGGGTGTTAAACGTTTTGGTATGAAAGGAAAGCTTAGTCCAAGATATGTTGGTCCCTTTGATGTTATATAGAGAGATGTATCATGTGAATAATGTGTTCCATATGTCTATTCTGAGAGGCTATGAGTATCATCCGTTGCGGGTAGTTCAATATCCATTGCATAAGAATATGTAATATCTTTCTTGTGTGGAGGAGGCTGAAACTATTTTAGCTCGAGAGGAGCGAGTTATGAGGAAGAAAATTATTCCGTTTGTTAAAATCATTCTGAGAGAGAGGCTACTTGGGAACTAGAAAAATCTATCCATGATAAATATTCGCACTTATTTGATTCAGGAATGAGTTTTAGTTTCGTTAGATTCCGGGGATGGAATCCTTTTTAAGGGGATATATATGTAATATCCGTAATTTATTTATTTAGATATTAGTAATAATAATCAGAATTAGATTAGAATTTGTAAAGATTATTTTCTTTAACCATAATATTTATTATATTGAATTTGATTAGATATATAATTTGTAATAAAATAGTAATTAGATTAGAAGCAGGATAATTATTAAGAGTCTATATATACATATAAACATATGAGTTATTTATTAAAAATCATAAAACTAGTTGCTCATGTCAAAAGAAAAGCAGGGGAATTTCATGTTCTGCTAATATGCAAGAATCATATATCTCCGTTTTTAATTCTTGAGTTTGATGTGTAATTGGAGGAGTGCATGAGGATTATATATAAACACAAACATCATTGAAATATAGGCATGGTGAGATACAGACATATTGAAAATACTAGCAAGCTAAAAGCATTATACTAGGTCTGGATAATTTCGTTAGTATCTATTATTGCTATTCTAAAGTACGGATTTCGTCCCCTTTCTCTTTAGCGCTACTCTTTTTAGGATTAATTATATTCAATTCATTCCGTTCGTAAATCTGTTCCTTCCGTTATTATTCATTTTAACTGTTTTGATTCTCCGAAAGTTATTTTAAAGTCTGTTTCGAAATATTTAAATATTTGTCTCTGCGATTTTTGAAATTATATATGTTACATGTCTGTGTAGAATATTTGAAATATCTGTTCAGGTGATTTTAAAATTGTGAAAATTATTTTATTTAAACCCTTATAGTGATATAGGGTATACCGAGTTAACCAGCTGTAGGGGTACTACAGTCATGTCATTGCGGCACTAGTGGCATGACACTTCCGTGGCAGTGTGATTAGTCACGGCGTATCCTTCTGATAGCTCAAGTGGTGAGTTTTGCGCATTTGATATTTGTTTGAGGATACGTGGGTGTACCCATAATTTGATTTGATTTGTGGTTTGATATTTGACGGTGACGTTGTATATGTCGTACACGTTTTCCGGTTTGTTGCACACATTAGGTACCCTATGATGTGTGTATCTGTTATCTGTTTTGTATCGGTATGAAATACCTAACCCCTCTTTGCTTCAGCCTTGTTTTTAAAAATTAAAGTTTATTTATTATTATCAAATTATATATCTTGCTTCTTTTTTTATAAACTGTATTCCAATCCGTACTGGGCATTTGGCTCATGTCGTATTCTTTCTTCTAGCAGGTACTTAGGGGGATCTTTGGCTGTGTGATGGAAAACTCCCTTATTTACATTTATTAGGACATTTGAACTTAAATGATTATTTTAGTCATTTTTATTATTAGAGATTTTGTATTTATTCGTATTTATTATTTTAAATTGTTTTGGAGGTTTTAATATTATTTTAGAGATCTGTTGGACTTATTTAATTATTATAAGGTGGATTTTAGTACTCTGTATACATGTTTGAGATTTGTTAAGTAACCCCTCGTCTCATTTTGGAAAGGGGTGTTACAATTACTAATATCTAGGGTCCGTAGATCCAGATTAAATTTTTGCTCCCCTATTTCTACAATCAGAGTACTTGTGTACAACGGCATATGAGTACTGCATACTAGCTTAGCATGTGTAATGTAATGCATCACTAATTGTTAATGGTCGACTATATATGTGAATAATATATGGTTCAGTACTCTGCCTCATATTTTTATATTTCCCTATAACCTGATAAGAGGGTCAGACATGCACCATTAATTGGAACACCTGGTTCGATCTTGTACGAGGGCCGACAGGTATGATTGCATATTTGCATATAATCAACAAATCTGAAACATATATATATATATATATATATATATATATATATATTAAAGCACAAAATGTAAATACTACAAGTATTTCCTGGTCAAATAGAGTCAAGCTATCTTACAAGAAATGGATTGACAACTGTACATAATTAGTTACAGGTTTGTTAGTCTATTTGTATGTACAGATGCAGTAGTATAAATAGTACATGAGAGTTTCATTGTACACAACAGATCATATATGAAACTTCTTGAGTAAGAAACATTTCTTCTTCTTCATACACACATATATTGTATATAAACTTATTTCATTAATTTATATGGTATCAGAGCTATCATGCTCTCTTCTTCGTCATCTCCCGCGTCAATTCCGTAAGATGTAGATTCAACTACGTTTACAATTTACTTGAATCTTCTCGATATCTTTACTATACAGGTTCTATCGATACTTACACAGATACATATAGAATTGCATCTTCATAACTAGTTCAATTAGTTTGATTGTCAATTGAAATCAGTACTGTTAATGGCGTTGTATGTCAATTACAGTTGAGATCCCCCCCCCCCAAATTTGACATTTTTAGGTTATATTCTATTTGTTTCATGTTAATTTAGAGATGACTTGAAGAACGTTTTCTAATGTTGTTATGGATAACGTTCACTCTCAAGATCATGTTAGTCGTGACTATACTGCCACTAGTTAGAGTGTTTCTCATGTTATTGATCGAAATGCTTGCTATGAGAATGTGTCAATTGACTCTATTTTGCACCCTTTGTATCTTCAAAATATTAATCATCCAGGACTAATCTTGATATCAAAGAAACTCAATGGTACAGAGAACTTTGGACTTGGAAAAGGTCCATGACCATAGCTCTGTCATCCAAAAACAAATTAGGCAATGTGACAGGGGGGTTTCCAAGACCTGATGATTCTAATCTTGGTACACAGTGGGATAGGGTTAATGATATGGTTATAAGTTGGATTCTAAATACCATATCATAAGACATTAGTAATGGTATGGATTTTGTCAGTTCGGTTCAAGAGTTATGGCAAGAGTTAAATGATTAGTTCTCTAGTTTAGATGGTCATAGAGTTTACCAAGTGATGAAAGATCTTCACACTTTGGAACAAGGGGACAAATCAGTAGAAATCTACTACCATAAGATGAGGAACCTATGGGACGAGTGTACAACCTTAGAACCAACTATTGTTTGCAAGTGTAGGTGTAAATGTGGTTCTTATAAGCTACAAGAAGAAAGGGATCAAAGAAAAAAATTGTTACATTTCCTCATGGGATTACATAATAGTTTTGCACCAGCTAGATGACAAATCCTAATGATGAACCCTTTGCCATCTGTTACTCAGGCCTTCTCTCTTGTCAAACAAGATGAAAAATATAAACAAGGTCATCTTGTCAATAGTCATTTCTTGGCCATAGTGTAAAATAAGAACACTTCTCCTGCTGCTTCATCCTTGACGCACTCAACTACTCTTAAATCTGCTTTGAGATGTACTTATTGTCATAAAAATGGTCACTTGAAAGAGAACTGCTTCAAGTTACTTGGTTATCCTCCAAAAAAAAATGGAAGGGTGGAACTAATATTTCTCAGCCTAAGAATTCTCCTGGTTTCAGAAATTTTCCTTATCCACAGGTGCAAGGAAATGTTGCAGCTGTTACTACAAACTCAAATAAGGTCAAAACCACTAATCATGTTCAGAATTCACACACCTCTTTGGATCAGTTACAATAACAAATGGCTCAGATGAACCAAATGATGGCACTGATAATGTCTAAATAATCTTCATCTCTTCTCTCGCCTGATGACTACATGAATTCAATGAACTCCACGACATGTATGGCATATAGTATGTCGTCATTTGTTCCTTCTGATTCCTATGGATTATGGATTATTGACACTGGTGCTTCGAATCATATGTGTACTAATAAATCCTTAATGCAAGATATCCAACCTTTAACATAATTATTTTCTGTGGTTTTTTCAAATAAACAAATTATTACTGTTCATCACACAGGCACTGTACTTCTTACTCCACACATTACACTTCATAATGTGTTGTATGTGCCTGAATTTCATTGCAATCTGTTGTTTGTTTCTAAACTCACACAAGACATTGCTTGTGTTGATTTTTTTTATCCTCATCATTGTGTCTTTCAGGACCAGAAACCTCTAGCCATTGGTGAAGAACATGATGATCTTTACTATCTAACTCAAGATGTCTATTCCACCAGTCAAGTCAATTCTCAGTCCACAAATCAGTCTCTAGCTAAGTCTGATGCATTTTCTTTTTCTGTAAATAAGAATGTTTTTAGTTCCAAACATAGGTCTTTCCTGCCAAAGTTGTGGCATTATCGGTTAGGGCATGCATCTGATAATGTACTTCAATATATCTCTGCTATTAAGTTTGATTTGACTTGTACATTAGATTGTCATGTATGCCCTATATCCGAACAATGTAAATTATCTTTTTCTAAGTACATCTTATCTTGTGCTCCTGAAATTTTTTCATTAATACATCTTGATGTATGGGGTCCATATCATATGGCAACTAATCATGATTTTTCTTATTTCCTAACAATTGTGGATGACTTTAGTAGGGCTACTTGGATTTATCTTATGCCTACTATACAATATGTTTTTAAAATTCTTACTGATTTTTTGAGTTATGTTCAACCTCATTTCCATAAATCTATTCAGTCCATTCGAATTGATAATGGTAATGAATTTGTTAACAATACTATTAGTAAATATCTATCATCTCTTGGTATTGTTCATCAAAAGTCTTATCCATATACCTCTCAACAAAACTCTAGAGTTGAACGGAAATATAAACAACTATTAGAGATTGCTAGAGCTCTGAGGTTACAGGCTGGACTTCCTCTCAAATTCCGGGGGAGTGTATCTTAACTGTAGCTTATATCATTAATTGATTATCTACCCTAGTTCTTCAGTATGAAACACTATAAGAGAAATTATATAATGTTTCTCCAGATTACTCCTCCATGAAAGCTTTTGGATGTTTGTGTTTTGCCTCTATACAGTCTACTGATAAATTTGCATCTACAACTGTTAAATCCATCTTTATTGGATATCCTTTTAATCCAAAAGGCTATAAATTACTCAATCTTGACAATTATACAACATTTGTCAGTAGGCATGTTGTCTTTCATGAGCATGTTTTTCCTTTACTAGGTAAAATTTCTGTCTGCTACACCTGCAACACATTCATTTGTTGAATGGCTTATCTTTCATTCAGATTTTAACACTCCAACACTTACTACATCTGGTCATACTTCTAACGCACCTTCTACCTTACCTTCATCACATAATTATGATTCTCTACATTCTTCACCACAAAATCTTATGCCTCATATTTCTTCACATATCCCTGTTGTTGAAGAGATCCCTGATAATCATCTCAATACAAATACATGGCTATACGACAGTATACTAGGCCTATTTCTCGACCTGTTTGGTGGAAATATTATGTTACCCCCACTTCCACCAAAGCTAACCACTCTAAATATGATTTCTCCAATTTTATATCTCAAATCCCATCCCCTCATGCTCATCTTGCTTTTGCAGAACATTCCTCTTTAATAAAGGAACCCCAACATTTTTATCAAGCTGTTCATGATCCTCTTTGGATTGAGGCAATACAAAAAGAATTAACAGCTCTTGAAAATAACACTTGGGCTCTGGTTCCTTTATCGCCTGGTAAACGAGCAATAGGTTGCAAATGGGTTTACAAAATCAAATATCTTGTTAATGGTCAGGTTGAAAGGTATAAAGCTCGTTTAGTTGCAAAAGGCTACACTCAAGCTCTTGGAATTGATTATCATGACACCTTTTCACTAGTTGTTAAGATGGTTACTGTCACGTGTCTCTTTGCCATTGCAGCAGCTAAGGGTTGGTCCATTGAACAACTAGATGTAAACAATGCCTTTTTGCATGGGGATCTTTCAGAGGAGGTTTACATGACATTGCCCTTGGGTTATAAAGTTGTCTACAACTACTAGTAATCTAGTATGTCGACTTAAAAAGTCCATATATGGTTTGAAACAGGCCTCTAGGGAGTGGTTTTCAAAACTAACCACATGTCTCATTTCTTCTAAGTACAAGCAATCTCTCTCTGATAATTCATTGTTTACTTTCTCCAATATATCTGTCTTTTTGGCTGTTGTCATCTATGTTGATGACATTTTGATTATTAGTAATGATAAACCGGCCATTGATCCTCTTAAATAGCTTTTTGATGATAGATTCAACATCAAGAATTTAGGATGCATCAAATATTATTTAGGTCTTGAAGTCACCAGAAATTCCTTGGGAATTTTTGTTAACCAACAAAAATTCATCACTGATTTGTTAAAGTCTGTAGACTTATTAGATTGCAAACCTTTAACTATCCCTTTAGATCCACATCTCAAGATCTATGATAGCGATGCTTCTGGCCCTTTACTCATCATTTCATCTTTATATAAAGCATTGATTGGTAAGTTACTATATCTCACATCCACCATACCAGACATTTCTTTTACAGTTCAGCTTTTAAGTCAGTTTATGCATGCACATCGACTCAAATACAGAAATGCCATTATTAGAGTCCTGCAGTATTTGAAGTGTATTGTTTCACATGGATTATTTTTCCCGCTACTAATCATCTTAATATCATTATACATAGTGATAGTGATTGGGGTGGAGATCCTAATGACAGACGTTCAGTTGGTGGTTACTGTTTACATCTTGGTGATGTTGTCATTTCTTGGCGTTCTAAGGAACAAACCCTTACTTCTCGCAGTTCTGTAGAAGCCGAATATAGAGCATTAGCAGATGCTTCTTGTGAAATCCTATGGATGTTCAACTTGCTCCATGATCTTCACTTACCTACTACCTACTCTGTTCCTTTATACCGCGACAGTAAGTCCACTATTGATTTAACTGCTAATCTGGTATATCATGCTCGTACCAAGCACATTGAGCTTGATTGTCATTTCATCAGGGAGAAAATTACTTCTAATTTGCTCCATGTACTTAAAGTTCCTTCAAAAGATAATGCTGTTTATCTACTCACTAAAGGACTTGGCAAAGTATTACATTGGTCATGTTCCTCCAAATTGGGTCTGTGTATCTATCCTCAGTTCCCAATTTGTGGGGGGATAATATGTCATTAGATCAAGGGGAGGCTAAAGCACTAAATGTAAATACTACAAGTATTTCCTGGTCAAATAAAGTCAAACTAGCTTACAAGAAATGGATTGACAGTTGTACATAATTAGTTACAAGTTTGTTAGTCTGTTTGTATGTATAGATGCAGTAGTATAAATAGTACACGAGAGCTCCATTGTACACAACATATTATATATGAAACTTCATGAGTAAGAAACACTTCTTCTTTTTCGTACACACATATCTTGTATGTATACTTNTGCAGGGAGGCTTTACCTCTACTATATATTAAAAATCCCAAACTTATTCACTTAAATAAATTTCACATAAAATCCAAAATAAATTACAATTCCTCAATATCCCACAACTTATAATTTACAAATAAAAAGTTACAACTAAATTCTCCAAATTCAAATCTAAATATAAACGTTAAAACTCCTCAAATTCAACAACTCGCACTCTTCCCTAAAGGTAGCCCACATAAATATGAAAACCTGTAGGGAAAATCAAGAAACATAGACTGGCAGTGAGCGAAAGGCTCATATAATGCAAAGAGTACAAGGGTTAGACATGTTGATAACATAAAAAAAAATATCTGAATAAAGAATGATGAAACAAATCGAAAGAGACAAAAGATATTTATCATACTTAACTCACAATATAAACAAATTAAGAAAAAAGTAAAAAGACACTATAGATATCTTACAATATCAACTTACATATATACTTTTAAATCATAAATATTCATACTCTTACACATACTCTTACTGCTTATTGATAATAATATCAAATAGATCAAAAGTGAACTTACTTATGGATATGGGAGATAATCTTACACTTACAGGATGTACTATATTTCGGTTTTCCAGAATATGCAGTCATCAAAATTTACAAGGGCTTGCATAGAACAAATCAAATGCTACCCAAATGGCTAAAACACACACACAAAATAGTCATGCCTCAACGTGTCCCATAACTCCGGCGACACGCCCATACTATTTGAATACACCGTATAGGTGGTGCCAAGCATGAGATTCTCTCCACTCATGACGGAGTCTTACAATGTCTCCCAAGTCATACATATATCACAAAAAGACCGAAAATATCTTATTTAAAATATCACACACGTTAAATAATATTTAATACTGACTATTAAATTAAAATCTGAACTGACCAGTCCAGAAAACTAGTAATTTACTCTATCGGAATGACCTCAAATGAAAAAGTATAAAACACAGAACTCGTAATGGATTCCGAGACCTTTCTAAAATGGTAAGTCTCGTTAAAAATGAATAACAAATGAATTCAGAAACAATAAAAATGCGAACTGCCATAACAGAATCAGGTTATAATCATAGTAGTATTTCGATATTTGAGATATTGAAATCACAGAATTTGTTAGTGGAATGTAAAAAAAGAGCGAAGAGCTCGAAAAGATCTTTTCAGAATGATATTACTCACAATAATCGAATACAATTTCAATTTACTAGGTATTTTTGAAGGTACAGGAGAACAACTCCAAATAACCAATCAGATTACACAAAAGGCAGATTTTGACGTACTTGTAGGCGGAATTTCAGAAAACGCAAAGTACGAAAATTGTAGAAAATTGAAATAACATTCTAGGCACAATAAGTTTGTAATAATCAAATATATAACGAAGGAGATACAAATTTTACAAGAATTAAAATTGATACAAACTATACACAATATACATATGATTTTGAATCACAAAACGAGAACAAAGAAAGCATTACGAACACAAAGAGAGTATAGTGAATATATCCATACATTAACAATACGAGAACAAAAAGAGTGTGTAGAATCTATTTGTACCTTCAAAATCAAAGAATATGAACCACAAGAAATATAGATGTCACAATCACAAGAACCCTATTTTATCGATCTTCCCTTTGACCCTTTCTTTTTCTCTTTATCTCTTTTTCTTTTTTTTCTTTTTCTCTTATTGCTAATAATATCTTCTAACATATTCTAATAATAAAATAAGTATAACTAATAAATCAATAATAACTCACTAATATTTTTCCTAATATTAAATAATATACCTAAATATATTAATAAAAATACGGGATGTTACATTCTCCCCTCCTAATAGAAAGTTCGTCCTCGAAATTAAACTTACACGCCTCTACTAAAAAAAATAAGTTACGATAACGAACTCGAACCGCTTTCTCTAATCTCGTAAGTAGCTCGCTCCACCTGGACGTTGCATTTAACTAGAATTATGGTCTTTCTCGGTGACTAACACTAAAAGTCCTAAATCGGTCGCTTATGTATTTGACGATTATCCTAAAAGTGTCATTTATTCTCTTAGGTGTTTTCGGTCTCCTTCCATCACTGCTAGTTTAACAATGCATCTAAAAACTTTGATATCCACACTTAAATCAAACAAAATGTCACGCATTAAATTGAATTTGATGAATATTTCCTTGCTGATGTCTTTTATGAACCTAATTTTATTTCAAAAATTTGTTGTTTACGGTTGAATCTTCAAATTGCATCTTTATTTAGTAGCTTTCATCATATTACACCCTCTTATGAATAAGGATCGCACGAAAGATGATTCTAAAGGATCACGAAAAGATATCCAAGAATATACAAAATAAATAATATTCTTAACTAACTAACAAATCTGCAGTCTACCCATACTCACAAGTCAAGCTAAAGGTAAATCTTAATAATCCTGAAATTCAATCTTACAACTACCTAAATCTCACAAGTCGAACCTAAAGGCAAGTCTACAGAATCATAAAAATCTAGCTCTGATGCCAAATTTAAAATCTCAAAATTGTTCACTTAAATAAATGCTCCAAAAATCCAATAAAAAGTTACAACAGCTCAATATCCAACATCTTACAATATATAAATTAAAAATACAACTAAGGTCTCCAAATATCGTAACTCGCACTCTGCCCACAAAATAGTCCACCTAAACTGTTAGGGGAAATCAAGAAACATAGACCGACAGTGAGCGAAAGGCTCATATGCGCATATAAAATGATGCAAAGAGCACAAGGGTTAAACATGCTGATAACAGAAAAAAAAATATCTGAATAAAGAATGATGAAACAAATCAAAAGAGACAAAAGATATTGGTCATACTTAACTCACAATATAAAAAATAACAAAAAAAGTAAAAAGACACTATAGATATCTTACAATATCAACTTACATATATACTCTTAAATCACAAATATTCATACTCTTACACATACTCTTACCACTTACTGATAATAATATCAAATAGATCAAAAGTGAACTTACTTACGGATATGAGAGGAAATCTTTCACTTATAGGATGTCCTACATTTCGGTTCTCCAGAATATGTAGTCATCAAAACTTACAAGGGCTTGCATAGATTAAATCAAATGCTACCCAAATGGCTAACACACACACACACACACAAAATAGTCATGACTCAACGTGTCCCATAACTCCGGCGACACGCCCATACTATTTGAATACACCGTATAAGTGGTGCCAAGCACGAGATTATCTCCACTCATGACGGAGTCTTACAATGTCTCCCAAGTCATACATATATCACAAAAGACCGAAAATATCTTATTCAAAATATCACACACGTTAAATAACATTTAATACCGACTATTAAAATAAAATTAGAACTGACCAGTCCGGAAAACTAGCAATTTACTCTATCAGAATGACCTCAAATGAAAAAGTACAAAACATAAAACTCGTAGAGGATTCTGAGACCTTTCTAGAATGGTAAGTCTCGTTAAAAACAAATAACAAATGAATTCAGAAACAATAAAAATGCGGACTATCATAACAGAATCAGGTTGTGATCACAATAGTATTTTGATATTTGAGATATCGAAATCATAGAATTTTGGGAATGTAAACAAAGAACGAAGAACTCGAAAAGATCTTTCTAGAATGATATTACTCACAATAATCGAATACAATTTCAATTTACTAGATATTTTTGAAGGTACAATAGAACAAATCTAAATAACCAATCAGATTACACAAAAGTCAGATTTTGACATACTTGCATGCGGAATTTCAGAAAATAATATATTGTTACAATAACTCACTAATATTTTTTCTAATATTAAATAATATATCTAAATATATTAATAAAAATACGGGATGTTACAATATATTGTTAATTGTCTTGCATTGATAAATGAAATCGAGTGGTTTGTTAATTACATTTTCAGGTATGTATTAGATAGATTTTGTGTAAACAATATTCTAACATTGCTTACGTTTATAATGTTGCTAAACTTTTCATTTATTTCTCATTTTGTATATTAGAAGAATTTATCTATATTAATTTAGAAGAATCTAGCAATAGGGTAACCTAGGGAGCTAGTGATTTCTTAATTAGAGTAATTATATATATAGAGGAGAATCTAGCTTCTCATTGATTGACCATGATCATAATTAAAAGTTTGAATATATTCTGTGCTGCACAAAAAGCTACTGTTATTTTACCACCTTTTGTACTAATATCTACTGCATGCTCTGCTTGTAGAGTTGTAGTCTTGTGTAGATGGTGTTTATATGTTACATGCTCTATATTTATATATAGAAATAGAATATATATGTGATCGATGACCCACTGGCAAGTGGTAACAGATAGAAGCCTTTTAGGTTTATATACTAATTTCAAGGATGATTTTAATTGGTGAGATTTTTATATACACAGAGATTTATTATNAGTTGTAGTCTTGTGTAGATGGTGTTTATATGTTACATGCTCTATATTTATATATAGAAATAGAATATATATGTGATCGATGACCCACTGGCAAGTGGTAACAGATAGAAGCCTTGTAGGTTTATATACTAATTTCAAGGATGATTTTAATTGGTGAGATTTTTATATACACAGAGATTTATTATTTGGCCTGTTTGGCTGGATTTAAAAATAAGTCCTTTTGGACTTATTTTCGCGTAAAAATTTCATATTTTGATAAATGTTTTTTATACAAGTATTTAATGTATATTTGAGATTCTATAAGTTGCAAAAAAAAGTCAACTTTTTTCAGAAAAAAGTTAGGAATCTCTAACTTTGTCTTAAAATAAGTTGACTTATTCTGGAAAAAAGTTCCCCCAAACACCCCCATTATTACTCCATCTGTCTTATTTTATATTATCCAATTTTACATGTTATTTTTAAAAAAATTACGCGTATTAAGAATTTCTAATATAAAAATTATTTTTTATTTGTATCCATATTAATTACATTTATTGAAATAGTTTCAATACATAATTTAAATGAGAAGTATATTACATTAATTACCAATATAAGTACCAGTACATTAGTCAAATTGTTATTTTGGAAATTTACCTATAAAATTGCATTGAAAAAAAGATAATGGACATGTATTATGGGACAATTTTTTTTCAAAAATGACTACTAATTTGAAACGGAGGGAGTGTTAAATAGAAATTCAATAAAAAATTGATAACTAAACTTCTTTATGGGCACACACTAGAAAAAAAATATATATATATATATATATGTATGTATGTATGGTCATGAACAACCGAAAATCATTTCTCTTGGCTTGATTTAGTATTTGATCTTGCTCAAGATCACATGTAGGATTCGAGCAATATCCTATATATAATTGGTTTGGTGGAATCATTTATATAAACGCGTATATATATAAAAATCCATTATATTGAACCTATACATACATTAGGGGTGTATAAGGAATTCGTTCCGCATATCCGCAGCCGAATCGCATTTTTTGGGTAA
>QRFB01003090.1:0-10827 GCA_008931105.1 Oenanthe javanica | reverse complement strand
TCTAGACAATTTATCAGATATAAACACTATTCACTATATTAATTCTGTAATACTTTTCAAGTTAAAATTAAATATTCTACTTGAACAGTATTTCACCTATTAATATTTCAGGATTATAATTAACTTTTTATCCTTAATCCAAATTTGCGAATTATTTTAGATATTGTATTTAACCCCCCTTCTACAATATTAGGGACCAACATATAGGTAAGGACCTTAGATTAAGAATTAGGATTCCATCTGAATCTGATGTCACTGAACTTCATGTTGCCTTGCATGCTTGACTTACAGTCCAGTTCTCAGGATATTCCAAAGTGTCAAACTCATATACAACACCTTCACCACTACCTCGAGCTACTACATCGTTAATTCAGCTTCTCGGATCATTTCATTTCTGTTCAGAGGTTCTCAACCTTGAGTTTAATCAAATATGGTTCCTCGGTCACAAATACAGTGGCTATGCTAANTCAATCAAATTTGGTTCCTGGGTCACAAATACAGTGGATATGCTAACAACCTGCTTTACCAAATATTATCTTCTTCAGCTCTTGTTCTAGTTCATAGGCCTTCAGCACATACAGGTCTTTTACAGACAATGTGGTTGTATCTTTAGATCCATGTTGGTTGTAACCCTACGTTCCAGATGATCTGCAGTGTTAGCACGAAATTCATGTAATCTCCCTGTAGAATAATTTTTAAGTCTTGTACTGAGATTCCAAGTAGTTCAGTCTGTTCTCCTCCACTATTTTAACCCCTAAGATTTTTCATCCAAAAATACAACTCAAATCAACTAAAAACTGTACCCAAATTAATTTTTTCTTTTGTAGCTTCCAAAATATTTGTGGGATCCTATGAAGTGAACCTCTGAGGAAAATAATACCACTATTTCTTCAACCTGTTCCAGAATTAACTTCATCGGATAATCTTCAGTCAATTTTAGTTGTCTTCAATACCCGGAAAAATCTTCAACTACGAACCCCTTGAGCACCCTCGAATTAATATTTAAGAAAATTTTAAATTTATGGAATTTTTAATTTTCTTAAAAAATATATTAATCAAAAATAAATTTTACAAATAATTAATTTTCAAGAATTTGAATTTTCTTAAAAATTAAAATATCTTAAATTAATATTTAAGAAAAATTTTAATTTTCAAGAATTTTAAATTTTTTAGAAAAATAAATAAATCTAAAATAAAAATTAAAGGATAAAAAACTAGGAGTACCAAACTGCATTTTGGGAATAAGTGGTGTCTGACTATGTTGCGCTGAAATTCTTGTTGAGCTGCGTGTGATTACACCAAGGCGCAACAAACTAAATCACTTGCAAAGTCAACCTGAATTGGCATGGCGCGTGCTTGATTTCGTGGCACTGCGTCAACTCAACTACTTCTGGTTTAGAAAATGAACCACCGAAAATGTTTTAATAAATTTAAATCTTAAGCTTTATTTTAAGTTTATAAAATAAATTAATTAAAATTTATAATATAAACTAATAAAATTTTATAAAATAAATTTTATAAAAGTTTATAAAATAAATTTTATTTAAAATTTATAAAATAAGAAAATTAAAATTTATAACATAAACTAATAAAAGTTTATAAAAGTTTATAAAATAAATTTTATTTAAAATTTATAAAATAAACTAATTAAAATTTATAATATAAACTAATAAAAGTTTATAAAATAAATTTTATAAAGTTTATAAAATAAACTTATTAAAAGTTTATAATTAATCTTATTTAACAAGACTTCCTTTGAGTACAGATAGCTTCGACACGGTGAGTTTTACTGAGTTATAGATCCTGATTTGTATTTCAACCAGTGGGCTCTGATACCAATTGTTGGGTCCCGAAGTATCGTAGAAGAGGGGTTGAATACAATACTCACAATAATTTGAATTCTTTTCGGAATTCGTAGATAAATAAATTATTGCTTCAGAGTGGGTTTGGCCATTTGTAGTGTTTAGGTGAGCTGCCTACTAATTTTCTGTGTATCCGGATAAATCAATTAGGTTCAAGAAAATTAGCAAGTAAAATAAACGGGACAAGATTCGGGGAATATATCTTTTATATATATACCCGGAGCTTACTACACCCAGTTAATAATATAACTGGTTTCCAAAGAACAAATTAGTTCTTTGCTACTAACACGAAAATATAAGGCTCAGTTCCTATACAAATATATCTAAATTAGTACAAGGAAAAACTGAGTCTGTAGGGAGTGATATCTAGTAGCCCTGAGCATTTTTCGTTAAAGAATCGGGTCCTAATATCTGACCGGAAGCAAGATATGGATGTGTGTAAATTAAATCTCTTGTTCCAGCCATGGTTGCTCTCTACATTTTTGTGTTGAAGAAGACGACCCTTTTTGAATGAGTGGCTTCCTTTTTCTTGTCTGTGTAGACTTTAAATCAAATAAAGTAAGTTGTTGTAATTTGATTGGCTGAGGGCTAAGTGGGGCCAAGAAATATTTTATTGCGCCTTAGAATTTATGTTGCGCCTGATTATTTTGTTGCGCTTCATACTTTTGTTGTCCTTGTCAAATTTAGTTGTGTCTGATTTTGATTTTCATAGTTAAAGTGCGATTTAGTCACTGTACTTTGACTCTCTATTCATTCCTTGATTGAAGTTCCCAAACTTCCATTTCTTGTACCAAAGTCTTGTCACATTACACCCTGTACCCTGAGCTATTTCCGTTCTTCGACTGTAGTTCAGAAACTTTCACTTTTCATACCAAGGTTGTGACACTTTGCACCCTGCACCCTTTGAGCTATTCTATACTGAATCTTCAACACTTCTGAAACCCTGAAGTCTTCAACCATTATTCTTCACTGAGGCATGAACATATTAATGAACTTCTTTCAGTGACCTGTAGTTCAGAAACTTTCACTTTTCATACCAAGGTTGTGACACTTTGCACCTTTCATAGCAATAGATCTTGCCTTGTTGCTCTTCCTGTTTCTTCTTTGTTGTAACTCTAGGTCATGAGTTTTCAATTTTCCATAGATCTCATCTAAAGACATCTCATCTAAATCAGCCCTGTCTCTAATTAAAGATGTTTGCAGATCCCATTCTTCTGGAATAACCCTTAGAAATTTGGTGCTAGAATCTTCATTATCATATACTTTGTCCACCAAAACTAAGTTGTTCAACAGAGTTAAAAATATGTCATAAATATCTGTGAGAGATTCATTCTGTTTAGACTCAAAATATTCATATTCTTGTATAAGCACAGATCTCCTATTTTTCTTAATTTCCCTGGTTCCTTGACATTGAACCTCCAGAGCATCCCAGATTTCCTTTACAGTTTTGCATGCTATCACCCTGTTAGACATTACAGAGTCAAGACTATTGTGCAATATGTTTCTTACTTTGGCATCTTTGAGGACTTCTTGTTTTTCCTCATTAGTCCACTCCTTCTTGTCTTAAGAGTATAGTGTTCAAGAACTTGTCTTCCTTCCACAATAGTTACAGGCACTAGTTTTGTAAGAAGATACTGGCCTTCATTGATCCTGTCCAAATAATCCGGGTATGTTGCTTCCAGGAACATCAACATCTTCACCTTCCATGTAGGGTACTCAGCTTTCTTCAAGATAGGAATTCTTATGCTCTTTCCATATATGATTTTATGATCTAATAGTTGAATTCGAACTGCCTGCTCTGATACCCTTGTTTGCCCAGATAAATAAGCTATTACACAAGGGGGTTGAATGTAATAGTACCAGTAAATCGATCAAGAACACAAGTATAAAAGGAATCATGGATTTGTATTGATAATATTGAAAAGAATAAGAACCTCTCTCAAGAAACACTTTGTTCTCAAGAGCTGCTAGGTTATGAATAATATGATTTGCAAAGATTACTTTGATGTTAACCTATGCCTGTGTTTATATAGACACAGTTACAACTCAATTATAAATCATATTAGAAATAGAACAGATTTACATAAGGAAATAGACTTGTAATAGGATTCCTTCTTACTATCCTATTCAGACTCTGATTTGAATTGCTTCCTGACAAACTCTATCGGTTGTTATTCTTTGATAGAGCATTCTTTGTTAGAATAAACTCTGATTGAGTATTCTCTGATAGAGTAAACTCTGACCGACAGCTTCATAAACTCTGATGATGTCAGCAGTATAAACTCTGATTTGTATTCTCTGACAGCCATCAATGTTTGCATTCCTAACATGCTTGTACTCCTCTTACCTTGTATAGGCACCGCAAAAATCTTCCCTTAACTTTTGTTGCGCCTGGGAATTGTTTTGTTGCGCCTGCACACTGAGTTCCTAGTGTAGGCGCCACAAAATACTTAGATTCTACGACAAGCTATTTCCTTGCACCTTGGATGATTTTGTTGCGCCTCTCCATTGCTTCAAGAGTATAAGAGCCACCAAATTTAGTAATACTTGTCTTAGACAATTTCTTGAAATGCTTAAAGTATTTACCACTTGGTTTTCACTCTTCTGGCTTGATCAGCCGATTTTCTTCTGATAAATCAAAGTAATTCTTTTCTTGTTGTGCTGATGCTTAGTGCACTGGTCCGGTTCACAAACGACTAGCACTGAATTAAATTCTCTTGACTTCTATTATGTTCCAGTTGATTAACCTTGGACTGTTGCATTGTTTCAAACATTGATTGTCAATAAACACTGTAGTTTCACTAGAATCTTTTCTGGTACTTCCACAATGTCTCCATTATTACCACAATCTTGAATACATCATTTTGTTCTTCACTGAAGCTTGAACCTACAAATGAACTTCTTTCAGTGAGTATAACTCCGAGACTGCAGTTGTGTTCTTTAACATTTGTCTTTACCGTTCTAGATTCCTATGATTCGAACACTGTCTATCTTCAATCAATGTCTTTACACTGAAATCTTCTAGTGGCACTTCTATACTGAATCTTCAACACTTCTGAAACCCTGAAGTCTTCAACCACTATTCTTCACTGAGGCATGAACATATTAATGAACTTCTTTCAGTGATCTGTAGTAGACTTCAAAACTTCTTCTAATGTCTTGATTCACTGTACTTGCCTTGTCTTCATTTCTTCCTGATTTCTGTGTAGGCGTAGTATTATTTACCTGTCATGTTCTAGTGTTGAGTTATCACGATTACTATTCATATGGTTTCGTAATCTCACCAACAATCACAGTGATGATAGAAGGAGGATTGAGCAGGTACATCAGCCTACCATATTTGAGCAGACAAGAAATTGCTGTCATTGAGGCTATAAAACTCATAATCAAGACAAATAAATCATGGCTAAATGAGAACCTGAAGATAATTCTGCAAGACATGATAAGGGAGAACCTTCTAGAAATCACTCATGAGCCACTATGCATAAAGTTCAGCAACCCCTCGGATGGAAAGTATAGATCAATGAATCAAGAAAGGGTAAGCCTATGCAGACTAAGGTTTGTGAAGGAAGCCTACAATTACTTCATTCAATTGTCTCAAACTGAGGAAAGGTTGGAAGTTATAAGGTTGTTGAAGGAGGACATGGAGAGATTTGAGAGAAAGAAGGTTGGAGATTGGGAAGGAAAGATCAAGGTGGAAACAATGATGATGATGGAAATCCTGATGGATGTACATTTAGCTCAAAGTCCAGTAACAATGGTGGTGAGGGGACTTCTAAAGCTGGAAATAAGGATGGAAAAGATGATAAAAATGATGATATGATTCTTGGGTAAATTGAAGGAAGAGTAATGAAGCAGGTGGTTCTTAGTTTTAAAGCTGACATGTAAGATGTTGTCATGAAAGAATCTGTCATGGAAGATGTTGTCAGGAGTAATAAGGTGGAATCTACTGTCAAAAGTCAAGAACCTACTATCATAAAAAATTTGACAGCAACTTCCAAAGGTACTTTCAGGAATGATAAAGAAGAAGGTACTGTCAAGAAGAGTAAAGTCAGGGCAAGGGCTGGTAGGCTTATTGGAGATGAAGCCTATGTATCTAAGAAAACCAAGTCTATGGCCAGCAGAGCAAGTCAGAAGAACATGCCTAACTTTTCAAGGTGGAAGCTTGTGTCTGAGAAAGTTAAGGAGGATTGCCTGGATGTCAAGAGACCAACAATCAACAATTTAGCCGAAACCAAAGCAGAATTAATTTCCAAGGTTATTGTTGAGTAGTCTGAGACAACACCTTGAGTAAGGTGAACATCTTATACTCTAATGGATTAGTTGAAGAAATGGGTTATGAGTTGAAGGAGGCAAGTTACTTTATGATCAGAAGGATGTCGTTAGTCATTAAGGGATCAGATATAAAAACTCAGGTCTTTATAGGATTGTTGATCAGAAAATTTCTAGAGCTCATGGACACTTTCAAACTTTATCCTTTGAATAATACTGATGTTGAAGAACCTGAGCCAGTAATCTATTCAGATGGAGTATTGTTTGAAAATGATGAAGGTGTCAAAGGATTTTGGAATAAGGATTCTTTACAGGACAAGAATATTGAACTTCTATTGAAGCTGGTGGAGCAATTAAATGAATATCATTATCCTGAGGAGAGAGAGTTTATTCCTGAAATCCAAAGAATCATCTTTTCAAAGAAAAAGTAAGAGTATGTAAGAAAAATAGATTATGAAAGAACTCAAGAGTGTCTCTTAAGGAATCCTTAAAGAATCATATTCTACAACACTAGTGGAGCTGTTGATACTATAACTTTTGATGATTTAAAAAGTTGGCAGAAGGAACCTGAACTCACAGAGCTAATCAAAAGACAATTACTCAAGGTAACTAATCCTGAAGTAATTGATATCCAAAACAAAGCTCTAGATACATGTGACTTCAAGGTAAGAAAGAAGATGGAGGAAAGGGATAAAGTGAGAAAGCATGATTCCAAGGTCGATGAAGTGAAAAAAGAACTTGAAAGAGTTAAGAGGCGGATCAAAGAAGCTGACATGGATTTTAAAGCTAACAAGCTGAACGACAAGAATTCAAGACTTCCCACTTACATCTCCCATGTCTTTACAAAACCATTGAGAATCATTGTTGACAGTATTGAAGTAAAGGCTGAAGACTTCAGGATTCTTAACACTGAAACTCTAAGAAGAATTTTTAGACTGACAACAGGATCACTTTGGGAAATTGAAAGGCACTTGAGTGCAGTAGCAGAAAAGATCACTGAATCAAGGTCAAAGGAAGATGATGATATAGACAAACTCATAGTAGAACAAGTATACACATCTTCCAAAGCCAAATTTCTTATTGATGAATTTGGAGTTAAATATCTTTGCATTTCTAGAGGGCTAGTAGAAGATTACTACACTTTCTAAGATTTGAAGAACTTACCAGTCAATCTAGTGAAACTGGAACTTGACTGTGTAGCTGATCGTGCTAAATAAAATGAAGAAAAGAGAGCTCTAAGATCCCTAGAATTTCTCTATGAAAGGAAAAATCCACAGAAGAAATTGTTAGGTCTCAAATACTGGGCGGTATTAGCTAGAATGGAGGTTGAATAGTTTAATACCCTTTTTAAAATTTAGAGCTTGGCGTTTTAAAATTTCTTTTCTCTTTTAAAATATTACTAGACAACTAGAAATTCAAGTGCTGAAAATAAAAGCAGAGAAAAGAGATAAAGTACACAACATAATTTTTGTCCTGGTTTGTGATGGCGCAATCCCCTAACGGATCCACTCACCCCTAGTCCAGTCCCCGAGTCCCTTCCTGTACTCGAGATTTTGTATTATAAAAAAATGTACTCCTTATAGCCGGCGGAGAAGCCTTTACAACACTATATATCTATCTCGGACTTTAACTCCCCGTTAATCCCCCAAAATACAATAGCAAAACCTACTTGATTTATCTTGGAGCATAACTCCCCTTTACCTCCTCACAATTAAAGTAGAACCCCTACAAGCTGGTCTTAGAGCGTAACTACCTGTTACCTCTTCAAAAACAAGTAGTAACCCTTATGACCTTATCTTGGAGCGTAACTTCCCGTTACATTCTCAAAGATACGTAAAACCTTGCGTAGACTATGTTCCTCTATAACTTTGTAGGTCTTGGATAATGGTCTTAGATCTTGGATTTTTCCTTTTCCTCACGGTGCAAAGACACCCAATCCCTGTAGGCGTGTCTAAAACTTGATTCTTAGAACAAGGATCACCTCACTTCACTTTCACCTCACAACAAAGTCTAGACAACAAGTACTATGACTTTTAATATCCCTGTTTAAGAAAGAAAGGTGGTGGACTAGTATATTATAGTACTAGAACAAAGTGACAAACAAATATATATAAGATAGCCGAAGCAATAATATATATAATTTTGAGTCGAGGTAAGTCACTTCGTGAGAAAGGACGAACCAATCGTAAGGATAAGTCACTTAGTCAAAAGGTCAAACCACACGTTGTATGCTAACATGTATGCAATAAAGTTAATGTGTATGTTAAAGTAATGTGTGGAAAGTAAAGTGTATGAATACAAGTACTTTAAAGTAAATATGCTAAAGTAACGTGCGATATGTAGTCATCAAAACTTACAGGGGCTTGCATAGAACAAATCAAATATTACACAAAATCTTACAGGGGTTTGCATGCGCATGCACATGCACAATACTACCCAAATGGCCAAACATACATACACTAATAGTCATGACTCTACGTGTCTCATAACTCTGGTGACACGCCTATGCAATTTAAATACACCGTATAGGTGGTGCCAAAGCATGATATTATCCACTCATGACGGAGGTCTTACGAAATCTCCCAAATCATACATATATCATAAATAAACTGAAAGCATCTTGCTCAAAATATCATACACACCAAATATCACAGACTATTACAAATAAAATCAAACCTGACTGGTCCGGAAAACTGACAATTTACTATATAAAGTTGAACTCAAATGAAAAAGTGCAGAACACGAAAATCGTAGAAAATTCCGTGGTCTTTCCAGAATGGTAAGCCTCGTTAAAAATAGAGAAGAAACGAATGCAGAAACAATTAAAATGTGGACTACCATAACAGAATCAGGCTTTAATCACAGTAGTATTTCGATATTTACGACAACAAAATTATAGAATTTCACAGCAGAATATGAAAAAAGAACAAATTGCTCGAAAAGATCTTTCTAGAATTATATTACACATAAATATTGAACAAATATTCAATTTACTATGAATTTTCAAAGTTACAAGATAACAACTCAAAATTTCTATCAGATTGCACAAAAGGCAGATTTCAACATGTTTGTAGGAAGAATTTCAGAAAACACAAAGAACGAGAGTTGTAGATAATTAAAATAGCTTTCTAGGCACAATAAGATCGTAACAATCCGATAAATAATGAAGAAGATATGAATTTAACAAGAATCAGAATAGAGACAAACTGATACACAATATACATACAATTTTGAATCACAAAGAGAGTGCTAAGAATACAAAGAGAGTGTATCGAAGATATCCGTACCTTAAGAGTCGAAGATTATGAATTACTCCCAATCATAAGAACCCCAATTTAAATACCATAACCTATTTTCTTAAGATTTTTCTCTATCTCCTATTTATCTCTTTCTTCCTCTCTTTCTCTTTTTCTTCCTTCCATATGGTTGCTCCTACAAAACTTGCGTTACTTCTTTTTTTCTAAACCCTAACTCTTTTTCCCCTTTTTATCTCTTTTTTTTTTCCATTATTGACTAATAATATTTTATAAAATATCTTAATAATAAAATAAATATAACTAATAAATCAATAATAACTCACTAATATTATTTTTAATATTAAATAATATAACTAAATAAATTACAAAAAAAATATAGGATGTTACAATATTAATTTTAAAGTTTAAACATTGTGTCTTGATTTGCTTTGTTTGTTTGTTTGTATTTTAAACTTGTTAAACATTATTCTTGTTTGTTGTTGGTGAGAATAGTAATTATTTAACAAGTTGCATTCAACCCTCTTTCTCCAACACTCATTCTGTTTAACAAGTAGTTACATGGTTGATAGTTCGGGGATTTGTCTCGGCTGTATTCGAGTGTTTCAATGAATGCATTAAATTTTGTTTGTAAAAAAACATATAAAATTAAAAACATGCATCAAATAACTTTTATAGGCTACAAAATCATTATAAATTTTATAATTTAAATTATAATTCATTTAATTTTATATATTCAATACAAATGAAAATAATAAAAATATGAATAATAATGTTATAATATTTTTTATAAATATATAACATATTCTAAAGTAATTTATAAGCAAATAATTATTATATAAATATTATTTTTATATAATATATAATAAAATAAAAATATATATAACTAATAATATTTTATTATATTAATATTTTAATATTTTTATAGATATGCAATATATATTAGAACAATAATATTCATAAAAGTGCAAGTTTGTCCTTAACGGAGCTTGTTATAGTATTCCTTGTATGGGGCGTTTGACTTTTTACACCTAATTTTAGGAGTTTTGACTATTTAGTTAGAATTAATATTTTTTTAATTTTTTGTTTTGAATAAAAATATATTCTCACCGGATAGTCAAATTTCTTAAAATTACGTGTAAAAAGTCAAACGACCTATATAATGGACAACAGGGACTATTCAATAAGGAAAAGATTTGTTTGAATCTATATTGTTTGGGATAACAGATCATGTCTAATGTCAATGAATCAAAGACTCGAATCATTTATTATAAGATATAAATTTATTTAGAATCAAAAATAAATTTATTTAAAATCAAAAATTTGAATTTTTATAATCGGATGTAAATTTATTTAAAATCAATTTGATTCATTAAAAATATGGATGAAATTATTAATAACCCGATCAAAATAAATATAACTATATATATATATATATA
>QRFB01003089.1:28758-51028 GCA_008931105.1 Oenanthe javanica | reverse complement strand
TTGCTCCGTGATTCCAGCAAACCTCCAAATTACTGTTATACCAGTTTCTCCCTATAACAGTATGCTTATAGTTATTTCGTTTAACTCGGTGAATGTGCTATAAGTGAATATTTTTCTTGTACTAGATAGTGAAGCAAAACTATGAAGAAGGTCACTTGACTAAAACTCGACTCCCATAAGGTTTTTTGGGACTGTAAGTTATGATATTGATTTGCCAAGAACTATGTTTAGTTTTGTGAATGACTGCTACCAACTTCTAATTAGTGTGCCTTCTCTATCTTTCTTTTATCGGGTAAAATCCAGTGCAATGCCATAGCAAATTTGTATAAATTGTGGGACTGGCGATCTTGGCAGGGTAAAAGTGGTAGGGAATGTTTGCGTATAGTGTCACTGGAATAAGTTTCTAACTGGTTACGCAAGGTGAAATTTGCGTAGTTATTTAAGGTTGTACTAGGGTTAATTTTCTAAGAATGTAAACTAATTCAAACCAAATATACCCAATGTATCCAAACCAAACATATCCTGCCCATAGTTGGCATATCTTGCCTCTACTTTAACAGAGAAGAGGGGGCTGGTTTTGCAAAAAACCCCGATTTTTCTAAGAATGTGAAGGATTATATATTGGATCTTTACACTATACTAATGGATGATAGGGTAAACCTACTGCTCTTTTATCGGACATGCCAGGTTTCTATCACTACGTGGCTGCTGGCCTTTTTTGTCGAAATTTAGTTACATTATTAGCAACTTAAATGATTCTAGAACAATATCTGGACAATCTGGAAATCATGAGGATGTTATTTTATCTTTTATTATTCTATAGCAATATGCAAACATTAAATTTACTTCTGTGGCCAACCATATTGAAGAAGAATAAGATATAAAACAGTGGAACATTAAATTTATTTATAGATGATATTGGTTTCAATCTTAAAATAAAAAAATTGAATTTTGTTTCTATTTAAGATATAATACTTCTATTGACAAAAAAACAAAGAAGATAAAATACATCTAATACTACATCTTGACTTGATTGAGAATTGGTATTAAGCCAAACTGCATCTTCATCATTCAATCAAAAATCTTTCAGATCGCAACATACTTGCATAAGTGTAGGTATACATTCTGTCAATATTTCTTTCCGTTATTTTGTACTCAAGTGTCCTAGGGTATGGAATTATTTTAGTCAATTTGTTGGTCTTGTAATGGTACGGTGTAATTGTATAATGGAATTAATGAAATTGCTATATGGAATTGTGCAATTCGTATGTATATCAATTTAATTGATCCTTTTGTTTTAATGGGAATTTGAATATAATTTGGGGTTTTGGGTATATGATTGTTTTAATGATGCTTACAAGGAAACCAGGTTAACGGTTCCCTCAACACAAACTGAATACAAGGCACCATTAACATTAGTAGTATGACATTCACTATTATGAATAGAATAAGGAAAATCAATTGTTAGTGTGATATTATTAGCACTCAAATGCTATTACTACAACACTTTAATTGATCATAACAATGTACTAAAACATAAACGGGCAGAGAAATATTTGGTCAATCTAAAGTGGTTTAAATCCCAGCTGGCTAACAAATCTTTCAAGACCTTGATCAAAAATACCTCTGCGCTCTTTGAAGTTTTTAAACTTAGTGAACTAAAACATCTGGCTAGCTAAAGGAAGGGAGATCAACTCGTGCTGCTAATGATGATTATAAATTTGTAATGTCAGTGCAGTTGGATTCGACTGCTATACTGTTGTGTGGAGATTCAGGAAAATCTTGTTTACAGTTTAGGTCGAACCATGGAGCAGGGTTGGAGATTTTTCATATTATTTGGTAATAGCAAATGTCCTTCTACTAATGCTAATAGTGCTTTTAATTAGGTTTGTGTTCAAGGGACTTGTTGTGCATGGTGCTTATGATGATAATTAACATTATCAAACCCAAACCTTGAATCATATTTATAATTTCAATTGGAACCCTTAATTTCCATTATAACCCTCAGGATTCTCTAAAGGAACAATTAAATCAAGATACCTATGAATTGTGGGATTAATTTCATTAATACCATTATACGATAACACCACACCATTACAGGTACCGACAAATTGACTAAAACAATTCCAAACCTTAGGAGATACAAAATGATGTAGTGTATCAATATTTACCCAGAGTTTACCTACACTTCTACAAAGTATGTTACTATTCGAACGAGTTCTATTTGAATGATGAAGATAATGTTGTCAGAATTTTTTAGGATGCAGATGAATATGGGGAAGATGAATCGTGGGAAAATATGTGAAACCACCATTGTAGGAAAATGTATATAATTATCAATTGCGTGAGATACATCTAATACTCCAATATACATATTAATTTATTGTCATAGAGTTATTAGTTATATGCCTGGTCAGTACTTTGATCTTGATAGTAATGTGATTCACCATGAATGCATTTCATATGAGTTTTGATTGCTTGGTAGGAGGATTATGTTAATTTTGATGTGAATTTAGAGTTAGGTTGAGGATTTAAGGGTGTGATGGTTTTGGATGATATTCATGTTAAAATATGAGGAGAAATGTATGAGAGGTAAGAGATTAAGGATGTACTTTTGTTGAAAAATACGGGTAGGGTTTTAACGTTGAAAAGACGGTGGAGGGATTGACTTGATAAAAAAAAAGTTATCTTTATGGGAGAGATAATATGTTTTAGTAGATTTTGGGCTTGTTATATACTTTCAATAATCTGCTTTTTTAAGATTGAAATGAGGCTGATATAACAAGGTTGAGTCGGTGTGATATGTTGGTATTGAAGGGATTGTTGAATACTTGAATTAATTCAAGAAAGTACCGGTTCTTGTGAAGAAGTCACTGGGAACTATTATTGTTTTAGAAATTCAGGGTGATATGGTCCACACCTCCATGGTGATGTTAAGGTAACAAAATAGATAATAGTTCATTTACTGAAGCAATTGTTGCTTGTAGGGAAAGTGGTGCTGATTGAGTGGATGGCTGATTCTGGTTTGAAGACTCTAAATGGTAATGCAGATCTGAGTTTCAGGTTGTGTATGCTGATGACAGGAGATAGAGATACTATCCTGGACTGGATGGCCATTTGTCTTGTTTGTATTTCTTTATCCGATATTGTCGTTCATGTTGATATTGTGCCAGCAGTCCCAGCATCATTTGTGAGCTTAACAGCTTGAGCAATGTGTAAGATCATATATATGTATGTATGTATCAGAGAGCTAACAGATTTTGTTCCTTAACATGTTTCAAAGATTTAAGGTTGCTGTAGCCCAAATGCTAAATCTTGATAGACTTTTGCAGGATACACCAACCCATATATATATATATATATATGTGTGTGTGTGTGTGTGTGTGTGTTTGTGCCTCTGTATGGTTGGATTGAAAAAGACAAATATATTCGTGACTCATTATAGTGAACTTGTCAGGCTTGCTGCTTTTTACAAGTAACTTACCTTTAAGAATTTTCTTGCTGTCATGTTAAAACAACTTGCTCATATCTTGAAAAAGCTTTATTCAATTTTCTTTAAATTGAGTTTGATCGTATATTCATTACATAATAGTTACATAATATAATTTGAGTTGTAATTATTCTATTTTATATTGTATTGTTCGATGTAGTCACTGATTATAGAAAGGGAGTTCTAGTTTGAACTAAGTGAGTTAAGATACTTGAAAATTCATTGATCAAATAAGGGAAGGAATTCAAGGACTAGAGAATTCAGAAGTGGAGTTCAAGGAATTCTAGAGGTTCGAAGAACATGTTACAAGAAAAATTAGTTGAGGGCTTAAAATTAATTGTTTAGCTTGCTTAAAATTATAATGGAGTGACTAGAGATAAAAAGGAGATATATTCTTAATTTTGTAATTGGTTATATCTTGATTAATAATATATTTTCTTATTAAGTTGATAACGGACCAGGATATAGAATATTAGATATAGGGGTTGAAACCGGCTAAACATCTTGTACCTCCATATTTGGACTTAACTGTTTCGACATTGCATTCATTCTAATTTAATATAACAACTTGTCAGTTTGAAAATCTTAAATCATTTCTTAAGGAATAACAGATCGCTTACATTACAATGAACTACAAGGATTCAATGATTTTAAAATTGGATCCATTCAATTATAAGTACACATGTGAGTGGTATTTTTATAATTTTAGTTTTATAAAACCAAATATAATTATGATAATACCTTTACCGTTCACAGTTCCTTTTTTTTTTTGAATAATGACCCTATATGTCATAAATTGGAGACAAAATGCTCAAAATGACACAACTTATAAAAATGACTCTAAATGTCATTTTAAAACTCAAGTAATGTTTTTGTTCTTTTGATTTTTGATACAAAACGTCACTTAATGTCACGTTTTTCAAAAATATTTAAAAAAATATGTGCAAAACTCAACTTAAAGTAGCGTTTTGCCCTAAAACTCTAATTCATCTTGCGTTTTGAATTTTAAAAATTTAACAACAAAAAAATTTGCTCAAAACGCGACATGATATAACATTTTTGTAAAAACTCAATTTCATGTAACATTTTACGGTGATATTTTGGATCATTCTACCCGACCAAGTCATTTTGAATATTTATTGATGTAACAGTGATATACACCTCGTTGCCCTCTTATTTTTTTTACCTCATCCCTCCTGCTGTTTTGAGGACTAAACAATAGAACCATAGATACATTACATACACTTATATACCTGTAATGAAAGTTCTTTCAAGAACTACTCATGATATCATTTCTCATCACCCTTCACAAATACAACAAAACCTATAGACACAAACTCATCTCACCACCCTTTTTACTCCCCCTAAAACATGAACATTATCACACAAACACCTCTTCACCAACCCCATCATCATCACCATCTATTAAAACAGTGTGTGCACTTGTTTGTCAATCTTACTACCAGAACCAGACCCATTTCAAATCAACACCTCCTAAGCTCAATCTCTTACTAGATTCTAATACTCTCTCTCTAGAACAAGCTATCACCATTGTTGCTTCTCTCTCTGATGAGGCTGGCTCAATGGTGGCTTTGAGTTTCTTTTATTGGGCTATTGGGTTTGATAAATTTAGGTTCTTTTTGAGATTTTATATTGTTTTAGCTTCTAGTTTGATTGAGAATGATAATTTGGAGAGAGCTGATGAGGTTATGAGGTGTTTGGTTAAGAATTTTGCTGAGATTGGGAGGTTAAAAGAGGCTGTTGGGATGGTTATTGAGATGGGTAATCAAGGTTTGGTTTTGAATACTTGGGGTTTGAATTTTGTTCTTGGGGTTGCTGTTGAAATGGGGATGATTGATCTTGCTGACAAGGTGTTTGATGAAATGTGTCAAAGAGGGGTTGTTCCGAATGCAATTAGTTTTAAGTTAATGGTTATTGGGTATTGTAGAGCGGGTGGGATTGGGGAAGTGGATAGATGGTTGTGTGGAATGTTGGGGAGAGGGTTTAGGGTTGATAACGCGACGTGTACTTTGGTGGTTAGGTTGTTTTGTGACGAGGGTTTTGTGAATCGAGGGTTGTGGCTTTTTAATAAGATGGTTGATTTGGGTTTGACTCCGAATGTGATTAACTATACTTGTTTGATTAATGGGTTGTGTAAGAGGGGGAGTATTAAGCAAGGTTTTGAATTGTTGGAAGAGATGGTGAGGAAAGGTTTGAAGCCAAATGTTTATACGCATACCGTGATGATTGATGGTTTATGTAAGAAAGGATGGGTTGATAAGGCTTTTAGGCTTTTTCTTAAACTTGTTAGGAGTGATAATTATAAACCCAATGTGCTTACGTACACTGCTATGATTAATGGATACTGCAAAGAAGAAAAAATAAATCGAGCAGAAATGCTGCTGAGTAAGATGCTGGAGCAGGGATTAGTTTCTAATGTCAATACTTATACTACTCTCATTGATGGGCACTGTAAAGTAGGGAACTTTGATCGTGCATATGGATTGGTGGATAAGATGGGCAAAGAGGGACTGTCTCTTAATATTTGCACTTACAATGCATTATTTGATGGTTTGTGTAAGAAAGGAAGGGTTCAAGAGGCATATGAACTGCTGGAGAGTTGCTTTGCATGTGGTCTGCATGCTGATAGATTTACATATGCCATTTTCATATCATATAGCTGCAACTATGATGATACCATGCTAGCTTTTGTGTTCTTTAATAAGATGTTAAAGGATGGCATTTCACCAGACATACATATATACACTACATTAATTGCTGCATTTTGTCGGCAAAAGAAAATGAAAGAAAGCAAGAGGCTTTTTGATGACGCCCTTAAACTTGGCTTGGTTCCAACCAGTAAAACATATACTTCAATGATTTGTGGATACTGCAGAGATGGCAAGGCAGACATAGCTATGAAGTACTTTCAGAGAATGCCTGAACATGGCTGTACGCCTGATGGTATCACTTATTGCGCTCTCATAAGTGGGCTTTGTAAGGAGTCCAAAATGGATGATGCTCGTGGATTGTATGATGCTATGACAGATAAAGGAATTTCACCCTGTGAAGTTACTCGGCTGACTTTAGCTTATGAATATTGCAAAATCGATGAATCTTCAACAGCTATGATTATCCTTGACAAACTAGAAAAAAAGTTGTGGATTCGCACTGTTAACACTTTGATCAGAAAGCTCTGTAATGACCAGAAAGTAGACATTGCAGCAGTAATTTTCCATAAACTAATTGATAAAGACCATAACATTGATAGAGTAAGTCTTGCAGCTTTCATGACTGCATGTTATGAAAGTAACAAATATGAGCTTGTTTCTGATGTATCAGAAAGGATATTAAAAGGACCAAGTTAGTGACTCTAATGCACTAAGAAGAAATTTCATTAGAATTATTTGAATGGAATATCCGGGCCGCCTAATATCAGCTTATATTCCAGTTTTGAGTGTTTGTGGGAATGGCACAGCATCTTATGACTAGAAAATTGTGGAAAGGTAGATGGAGATACATTTGCATTTAATTGATGTTTTCTGTTTTCACCAGTGCACATCAAGACTAAGCTAAGACCCAAAATCCGACGAGTCAGAGGTGTGGAGTCATGGTTGAGGTTGCAATCGGTACGTTTCTGTTGGTTTTTTAAAAATCTGTGCACTTCATGCTACTGGCTTCCTTGCAATGAACTTGAGAGATTGATATTAAAAATATCTTAAAATTATTGATTGGGGCAAGCACTCTGGTTTCGTTGTTTCCTTCTTTCATTCTTAACATCTGAAGAACAAGTTGAGGCATCAAATATAAGGTTAAATGCACTTTATGTGATAATTTTACGATTGTAAATATATGCATTTACTTTCAAAAAGCTATTTAAGTAAAGGGAATTCATTTTATCAGGAAATCAGGGTACTGCTCTCTGGTAAAAATGGAACGAAGATTAATTGTTTTTCCGGGTAAAATTTCTTCAGTTGAAAAGATTAATGGTGTAAAAATTTTCTTCACCCAGCCTAATACAAAATCTTTAAATGCTCTCAGGGGGATGAAAATCAACAAAGCCACCATCATAGATACACGAGATGAAATCAATCCCATAATTCTACCATCAAGTCGCCTGGTGTCCCAGCCAAATATTGTGTGAAAGATGACAGGCGCCCCTAAGGCCACATGTCACTGCCACCACATAACTCTCAAGGAGTTGTGCCCAACATAATAAGTTCATTAGGTAGCTGTGTTGGGTCGAGCCTGAAGATGGAGGAGTTCGATGAAATCAATATTATTGAAGAATTTGCAACCATCGAGCTGCAGATGGAGTAGTTTGATGAAATCAGTATCACTGAAGAATTTGCAACCATCAAGCTGCAGATGGAGTAGTTAGACGAAATCAGTATCATTAAAGAAATTTTAAAGCCCACCACCCAAGTTAGATTCCACACTCGACTTGTTGAATTTAATGTCATTACTATCTGAGTTTTTATATTAATAGGAACAACCAAACAGGCTGTGTATACTAATCTTGACTCTAGAAATTGAATTTGTTTGTCTTGCACATTGTTTTGTGCTTTAGAATTGTGTATATAATTTATATTTCGATTGTCGAGCATGCTTCTCTTTGCTTTGCGGGNATATTTCGATTATCGAGCATGCTTCTCTTTGCTTTGCGCTTAAGCTCATGGCAGCCCTTCTTTGCTTTGCGGGTAAGCTCATGGAAGCCCTTGCATGTGTTTATAATCCTTTTCAAGATTATCTTGATAGGAAAGGTGAAAGTGTCTTCCTCCAAGATCATGTCCAGATCGTGTTAATCTTTGGTGGTGTTTGGCGTAACTAATAAGTCACTTATAAGTCAGAAAATATGCCTTTATATACTGTAGTCATGCTTTTGAATATCATCGTGGCAAAAGCTATAGTCCACCCACATTTCTTTATTTACGAGACTAAATGATTTGGTTTCATCTACTATGACGGCCCTGGTGGCCGGCTAGTGGGATAATTTGTACAGAAATATGTAAAATTTCTGGACTTATTTAAAAAAGTAAAAAAGAAAGAAAGAAAAATACAAGCATGCTCTTTATCATAATTATTATTCGCACTGCCAAGGTCCAATAGATAAACACGAAGGTTGAGTTTGAGCAGCAGCCTTGCAAATCGTAATAATCAGTAAATATATTGAGGGGAGCAGAAATCAAAATAGGAGTGTTGTGTTAAGTTATTGACTTCTAAAAAAATAATGTAATTATTTTTAAAATTTTAGGATAGCTTATCTGACTTATTTTGTATGTTGATTTTTTTTTCATGTCTTTTAAGAAACTAGTCATAACAATTTTTAAAAATATTTTAGATTTTTTTCTTACTTTATTTTTATTGAATATTATAAATAATCCAAATAAGATATTCTTGTTGGGTTTTTGAAAGAGTTGATTACTAATATTATATCAGATTTAAGTTTATATAATTTAATTATTTATTTATCTAATTTTCCACAAATATGAACGTGAGGAATATTAAATATAATATCTCATCTAATTAAGAGTTCCATCTAATAATTTAAAAAAATAGGTTCGCTTTTATAATATTATTACTATTACCTTTTAACATTAATACATTTTTTCCCATATAAAAAGAATTATCTTATCAGAATACAATTATTTAAATTAAAAGAATTCTGTTATTGCATCATTGCATACGTGGTTTAAATTTACTTCTTCCAGAACGAGTCTGCAGAATATTTAAATATCAAACACATGAATTATAGAAATTTAAATAAAAAAAATTAAATTAAAAGTTGGTGAGACATATATATATTTTTTATTTATATTAATTTTATAATACCTTTAAAAAAAAATTAATATTATTATTCAAATATTATACCTATAAATTTTATCTTTATTTTCATTTTTTTAGTTTAATAACTTATAAATAAACAATAAATTGAAATTAAAATTTCTTTTGAATTAATTTAAAATTATAAATAATTTTTTAAAATTTAGGTAAACAGGCGGCTATTGTCGAATTATTAATGAAGTAAACGTACAAGTTTTTGATATTTATGAAAAATAATAATTGTAACAACAGTCGTATTCATAACGTCATAACATCACATTAATATAATAATAATAATATTTGCTCGGAGAGATAAGGACACAAAGCTACAAGGTCAAACAAAATACTCCATGTTTCGGGGTTTGATTTTCTAATTTTTTAATATATATATTAAAGTGTAAAAAAATACATTTATATATAATTTAAATTTTTAATTTTTATATTTGTTGTAAACATCTAATATATTTATATATTTTATATTTATTTTTCAAAAATTATATCAAATAAAAATTTAAAATTTTATTTGATATATGAATTAAATTAATTTATTAAATATAATTATTATATTTAATATTTTAATATATATTAATATTCTATGTAGCAGACTAGCAGTATATAAAAGAAATGTATGTATATTGTATTGTTTGTATGTATATAAATAAGAAAATAATGTACTCTCCCATTTGTAAACTGAGTAGTTTTGTGCCAAAGCAACTTGACCTCTACAAGCACTTGCATCACTTCTCTTCTAAGGTGCCCATTTATCTGTCTTCTGGTCTTTTTTAGTTTGCATGCTTCTGATCAGGTCTCTTACATATATAGTTGTGTGTATGTCTATAAAATAAGTTTCATCCTGACAAGGGGTGATTTTCCTTTATGAATCTTGTATTGATTGAAATTGTTTCTTGGTTTTTTGGATCATATTATCTTCTTGAATTGGAATATGTATCTGATCAGAGTTTGTGAAATTTTATTTGGTGGATGCCCTTGTAGTTTTCTTGATTGAGGTAGAGATATTGAAAGTGTCAAGTCTTTATGTGACTTTTACGGTTAAGGTCTGTGTACATCTCACTCTCCCTAAGATCACTTGCTGCTCTATCTTCAAGGGACATTACCTGTTTGGATCACTTGCTGGCCATTATCTCAGCTGTTGTTGTTATGTGCTTGTAGTATTTTAGGAACTTATACTGTAATGATAACATAATATGTTCAGGGGTATATTCTTATAAACTTCGATTGTTTGATAATTTGTTGTGTGCATAAACTTCCTGCTACTCCTGTTTGAAGTATCTGTGACATGTTTTATTTTGGTTGTGTTTATTGTTCTTCAGTAGATTGGACTGTTGAAAGATAAGTATAAGGCCGATAGGATGCGTAATCTCTTTATAAGTTACAACAATTTACTTTTTCTCCATCCGCAATATTTGTATCTGCCAAACAGAATTCAAATTGACATTTTTAAATGTGCTGAACTCGTAGTAGACGTGATCAGTGATGCTTCCTTGACATTTTCCTGAATTTAGGGAAATGAAAGCTACCTATGTGTGAGTGTATCCAAATGCTGCTTATACATGTTTAGTCGCGCGCGTCATACAATTAGAGAGAGAAGCAATTTAATTATTTTTGGGTTTGTCTTTCACTATTTTGATATACATCTAGAAAAAAGGCAGTACTAATTTCTGACAATAATTCATTCCTTGNTTTCTGACAACAATTCATTCCTTTGCAGAATCAGCAAATGGCTCGTTCTGCTTTGGATGAGATGTCAGAGTCTGGCGCTTTTGTTAGAACTGCTTCAACATTTCGTAACCTGATTTCAAGAGATCCGAACTCCACCTTCCCCGCAGAAGCTGGAAGATATCACCTGTATGTATCATATGCTTGTCCATGGGCCTCCAGGTGTCTTGCGTACTTGAAGATTAAAGGATTAGACAAAGCCATCAGTTTTACCGTAAGTTTTGATTCTTCTTCTTATGATTCTTAGACGTTGGTCACATTAAGTAGCTATAGATGTTAATTAGTTCACATTTCAGTCTGTTAAACCCATATGGGGGAGAACAAAGGACAGCGATGACCACATGGGCTGGGTCTTTCCTGCATCAGATACAGAGGAGCCAGGAGCAGGAGTAGACCCTTACCATGGAGCAAAAAGTATAAGAGAATTATATGAGATTGCAAGTACAAACTATGCTGGAAAATACACAGTTCCTGTATGTCAATTCAATTTATATCATCCCTTCTGCTGTTACTTTTATTTTCACTTTTGTATATGATTTGGTTGGATGATGCGTGATCCTAGGTTCTTTGGGACAAAAAACTGAAGACAATAGTGAACAATGAGAGTGAGGAGATAATTCGTATGCTTAACACAGAATTTAACGATCTTGCGGAGAATGCGGCCTTAGACCTCTATCCTTCTCATATGCAAGAGCAGATCAACGAAGTGAACAGTTGGGTATATGACGGGATAAATAATGGTGTTTATAAATGTGGATTTGCCAAGAAACAAGATCCATACAATGAGGTATCCATTTCTGATTCATGGGACTCTAAAAGTCTAAATATGCCATATAAGGAAGTGGGGTGGGGGTTCTTTGGGAATAGATTTCTTTTTGGTATATTGTTCGTGGCTGTTTTATCAAACATTTATCTGTGTTTTGTTAAGGCTGTGCGAAAGTTGTATGAAGCCTTAGACAGATGTGAGGAGATACTTGGCAAGCAGCGATATATATGCGGGAAGACCCTGACAGAAGCAGATGTCCGCTTATTTGTAACCCTTATAAGATTTGATGAGGTATTAGTTCGTTCTAAAAGTAAAGTAAAAGAGATTTCTTCTGAACTTTTCAACCGCTTACCCAAGAGTCATGCGATAGATATCACCCAGAACAATAGTGTTATGTGGAACTGCCGATAATTACTATTACAAAAAACTGCTGTTCTTTTCATATTTTG
Organism: Oenanthe javanica; assembly: GCA_008931105.1. Taxonomy (NCBI): domain Eukaryota; kingdom Viridiplantae; phylum Streptophyta; class Magnoliopsida; order Apiales; family Apiaceae; genus Oenanthe; species Oenanthe javanica. The sequence continues at coordinate 38,763 of QRFB01003089.1, read as the reverse complement.
GGCCAGATAGTGACTGAATGTAATGTTCCTAATACTTAGAGCAGATATCATTTCTTCCACTCCTTAAAAGGTGAAATATGAAATTCCACCATAGTGTAATTTGCAGGATGGTGATTTAATGTCTTAAAAGAAATACTTTTTATCCAACATGTGAAAGATTTCTACATCCTTTTCAAATCAAGTAAGCTTAATTTTTGTGAATTTTATAGAATACCCGATTTCTCATGCCTAAAGAGGGCTTTTCTGTTAAATAGCACTCTTCAATTTCAGAGCCTTTTTTTTAAATATTTGTATGCATGTCTTGAGAAAACTAACCCGCTCTGTGACAATCATAGAATTATATGATCTTCCAGGTTTACTTCATAATGTATGTTCTAATTATCCTCAATATATTGTAGTTTGATTTACACCTTATGGCTTGTAATGTTACACCTATCAACTGCAAAGACATGTGTTCTGAAGTACAAGACTAACCATAATATTGTGCTGAAAATACAGGTTTATGCGGTTCACTTCAAGTGCAACAAGAAACTCCTTCGCGAGTACCCACATTTGTTCAATTATACTAAAGACATATACCAAATCCCTGGAATGAGTAGCACTGTCCATATGGAACATATCAAGAAGCATTATTATGGAAGTCACCCTTCGATTAATCCATTTGGAATTATTCCCAGTGGTCCAAATATCGACTATACAACTCCTCATGACCGAGAGAAATTTTCTACCTAAACTTACTAGTGACCATGTAATAATGCAGGCAAGAAGACTTCATCTGTTAGCAATTGATTGTTTATGTTTCTGGGCACAGCATGCATAATTTGCTTGATGTTTAATAATTTGCAAAAGTAAAGCTTGTAAACAAGAAACTAAAGAGGTTGTTCAATAAACTTAAAGTATAAGCATATCACCATATATGTTCACTGAACTAAACATGTTGCAGCTTTGTGATTGTATTTCTTTATAGACTGAATAACTATGTTAATTTGTAAATAAAATTGAAATAATCTACAAGGCCAGGAGTTTGAATCCTCACTTGAAAATCTAACACATGTATTTGTCAATATGGTATATGCGGTACATGGTGTATATGCTACATGCAGCATATCTGAAAAATTATCATAGGACTGTGCTGGTGGTAAGAATTTTAAACTAGAACATTCGTACACTAAAGATAATTTCCGAAGCAAGAGGGTGACATTAATTAAATGATTACTAAATTTTAAGCATTAGGAGTTTGATTTTGGTGAGAAGAAAGACAAACAGCAAGAGAAAGCTGAGCTTGTTCACACTGAGACCGCTTAAGAGCTGTTCAAGTGCCGGCATGCTGCATCCCTCCCTGGCCCTGCTGGGACACGACGGTGGCACTGCAGGAGTGACCTGTACTGGCGAACACATTCTACTGGAACGGCAGCTGCATCACCTTCTTCTGGCATGTCTTAACAGTTGGTAATTGTGACTTTCCTTCTTTTCACCTGATTCACAAAAACTAACATTACATCATTTAAAATAGAATTTTAAAAGTGACATGAAAAGATTAAATCATTTCTGCTAGAAGTTGTTGGTACATGATAGTAAGTATGCTGACTTCAGAAAAGAATCCAACCTTACAAGAACCTAGAAAATAAAAATCCCATAAGCAAGGGCGAACAAAAAATTAAGTATTAGTATGTTATAAATTAGTAGACAGAGGAGCTCAAACACAAACATAAAGACCATGTACTACATTTATGCTGCCAGCGGAACACATGCATAGAAGGGTCAAGGACGAATCACCCCCTTGATCATAAAATATTGTAAATTTTGATATGAATTTCAGTAGCTTAAATGGTTTGTAGGCTTGTAGGAGATATTGTGGTTTCAAACACACTCAATCCTTTACAATATTTTGTCACATTTCTTTTTCATGATACTCTGCTTTGAGACTCGAAATTTTCTATTTCTGCTGTCACTTCTGCCACACCACTAACACTTGGGTAAACGAGAGCACCCAAATGAAAACAAATTCGAACAAACAAAAATATGACAACATTGTTGTTATTACTTATTTGGGTATTTTTGTCAAACAGATGGTGTGCAAAAAAGGGTTGCCAACATCATTTGAGTTATATTCACATCATGATCGCAATAATAAAAAGGAAATAATGAAATTGAAGCAAATACAAGTATATATGTATATGAAATTGTACCTTGCCCTTGTGAAAAAAGGACCAAGTCGCCGTCTGGGCGTCTGGCTGGGTAAAATTGCCATAAAATACGGGCTGCTCATTTTAAATTTATTCTTGTACAATTTTATTTTTTAATAATAATTGGATTAATATAATTTTGTAATATATTTTTAAACAATAAAAAATTATATTAATTGTTAATTTAAAAGTTATTTTCAATTATAATATTCAAATATTTGATTAAATTTAATGTAATTATGAAATGCAATTTAAAAAGTCACAAATAACAATTATTATATTTTATTAAAAATAACATGTTAATTTATTTAAACAACAAAATGTTGTTATGTTAACAAGAACCAAAAATAAATATTTTATATAAAAACATAGATTGCTGGGTTGATAGCTTAATTGTCATTTTAAGTTGTTGGCTTGATAAACGTTATATAAAAGAAGTTCGACAATTTTCGTATTGTATTTTAAATTAAACTGAATAATAATAAAACAGCAGTACTTTTAGTTTAATTTTCTAGACCGATTCAATATTAATTACTGATAGATTGTATAGATAAAAGATCTCTCTGTTAGACGCTAGTTTTTATATATATATAATTGACTTCATAATCAAATAGAACAAATACTTTGTTTGCAAGAATCATTAGTTCAGGTTAAATTTTGCTTTCAAAGCTCCTAATTTTTACTTGTTATTGAATTAGATATAAATAACTATCTTAATTTAGAATATAAATTGTACGGCCAAAGTTAACAATACTACTAAAAGGAATATAATGACCATAATTATTTAGGTAAAACATTTTTATATAATTTTATAAGAAAATAAACCTACATGAAATTGATTGCATACGTTCATGATATTCTATTGGTTGACACATTTTAGATTTTGGAATTAGAAACATTGATATTCTATTGGTTGCAGTCTTTGAGATGTTCTATTGGTTTAGAATTTCTCCTTTTCCGAATAGGTTTTGGAATTCGAAACATTGAAGTCTATATAAGCATAATATTGTAATACACATCCCTATTAAATTTCACCTGCTAACCCTTCTGCAGTTATGAAACTCCTTCTCTTCTTGATTATTGTACTCACAATCTTAAACCTCTCTTCCATCATCTCTGCAACTACATCATCTACTTTGCCACCTGCACCTTGGAACCAAGAAGTGGATGCAGTCATCGAAGCTCTGCTTAGCCATGGCGGCTTCACAATCTGGGCCAAGTTGTTAAAAGCCTCAACTACAAGCCCTGTCCTCCCCATGAACGCCACTATGTTCGTCCCTTGTGATGCTGCCATCTCGGACCTCCGTTACGCTACTGACCTGAACCCTGATCTGATCCCTTACCATATAACTCCACAACACCGCCTCTTATTTTCTGATCTCTACCAATTAAAACCCTTGTCGCTCCTCCCAACACTTGTTCCTTCTAAAACCATCCTCATCACCAGCACTTTACCTTCTTTTTATAAGGTAGACAATGCGATCATCATGCATCCGAATATCTATATCTCCTCGCAGATTGCAGTTCACGGGATCAGCCACATTCTTGATTTACACCCTCAGCGATCAAGTATGCCACCGCTTCTGCGTGCAGGGAATGTTCTTGGTTAATTTAGTTTCTTACGCAGCAGCATAAAGCAATGGTCAATATTCAGATTATCTCTGTACTTTAGATTGTAATAGGTAGATGATAGTTTAATTGTCTTTTTTTTAGATTGTTGGCTTGATAAGCGTTGTATAGATAAAATCCCACAATTTTCATATTGTAATTGAAATAAATTAACATGAATAATAATCCAGCACCTGTATTTTTTTAGTTAAATTTTCCAGGCCGATTCAATATTACTGATCGATTCTATAGGTAAAAGATCTCTATATTAGACACTGGTTTTTTGTATACTAAACATTTATTTGATAATAGATATTGATAATGACCTCATAATTAATTCAGATGTACTTCTTTTTGTTTAATTCAAAACTCCAACTGCATTTGTCCTATACAACAAGCCGGCCTCCTGTATCCTGATAGATTATGACAATCGGTTCAAGCACAATGGCAAGGCAGCTCTTTTGTGTTGTTATTGGATTCGACCCCACTGTTATAAGCTCATAATATATTATGATCATATCAATGGATGCTGATACATCTTCCACAGTCGCTGAAAAAAGAACATCAATAGTAAATCATTAGCAATTAATCAAAGAAACAAATTATTACTTCAGTCTATTTACACATCTACTAATTGCATGCTTTCAACTCCTTGAGATCTAGTACAGCCGGTTATGACAAGCGGCTGAACTTCGCAGGGCAGCTCTTTAGTGTTGTTGCAGGTCTTTAGTGTTGTTATTGGATTCGACCAGACTGTTAAGCTCATAATTATGATCATATCAATGATTCTGATACATCTTCCACACTGACATCTGGAAGAGGAGCATCGAATAGTTAATCATTAGCAATCAAAGGCTCTGCTACAATATGCAAGATCAGGTGTTCCAAAAATACACATATTTGGTGCTGATAGCAACATATGTAGGCCTATGTCTTTATCCTGTTCCTTTTGAGGCATTTGCCCACAGGCATGATATTTGTCATACTAAAGTTACTACAAAACATTGCAGTGTTTATGGCTTGCTTATGGGCTTTTTTTTCCAAGTTTGTGATAGTCATGCCTCAGAAACACATGACTTTAGGCGCAGCTCGTTTGTATGCTATACGGAGAATTTCCAAGGCCTCTGGATGCAAGACGATGTGGAAGGTCCCTTGGAGAAAACCTAATATGCTTGAAATCCTCGTCGATATACCTCAACATTGAACTATTTTCTTGAATGGAATTGTTATTCTGCCACATTTTAGTTTTATTTGAATGCTGATCAATACAATGTTCCAACTTCGACCTCTAGTTTTACTAGTGTTTAGGTCCCTTGTATTTTGGTTTGCCAATGCATACAATCCGTACTTATATTCCTTTTAATCCAAATTCATAAAATACATCATCTTATACCAAAAAGAAAACACAGGCCATACGAATTGATATTTTGTGCATTTTTACCTTTTCCCCAACTTGTCTTTTGTATAAGAGTATTTGCATCTAATGATGTTATATCATACATGTGTTGGTGTATCAAATCTTCTGCTTAAATCAAGTTATTTTTCTTCAAGGAATTGCATAAGAGGATTGATATATATTCTAATAAGTAATAAACAAAAATGAAATAAAATAAGGAATTTTTTGAAGAGTATTTGCATCTAATGATGTTATATCATACATATGTTGGTGTATCAAATCTTTTACTTAAATCAAGTTCTTTTTCTTCAAAGAATTGCATAAGAGGATTGATAAATATTCTAATAAGTAATAAACAAAAATGAAACATGAAAAGGAATTTTTTGAGCAACCTCAGATGATGTGTAATGGTCTAGGTAAAAAATACACATGTTATGGGCACTTCACAGACCGATGCACAGTGAGAACAAAGGTTCAGCACATGTGTTATGGTCTAGCTAATAAATACACAATTTATTGGTATAAAAAGACCCATGTTCAGAATTGTAAATGTTTATGTGTTCTTGTAGTGGCCCGGTAGAGCTTATAATGAAAATCGGTGGGATTAAGCCTGTGTTCTTTATGCTATTATATCTATTATAGGATAATAACTCATTCTATTCTGAGCAAATTAAATCAGTATAAATACATTTTTTACCTTTACAAGCCTCACCCCATACCTGCTTACAACCCTATTATTCGGTGTAAATTAGTTTAGCTTCCTTTTTTGCCCTTGCAAGCCGCAACCCATTCCTACTTACAACCCGATTTTCCAGTGTGCGGTCCAGATAACCAGGCCTAAATCCCAGTTGACTATTGCCCTCTTCGTTCCCTTCTGCCACTTCATCTGTCTACTCTCCTCCCTCCAATATCCGCTACTGACTTCTTGTCTTACCTCCGCCTCTTCCGATTACAGCCGTTGCAAGTGAGCCATTCAAATACTACAGCTATCATGGATTTCCCTCGTCCAACTCTCCTTTTGTTGTCGGGTAATTCCTATGGCTTTCATTTCGTAAATTTTCGGGGTCTAATAGAGGTCTGAACTAAGTGGTTATTTTTGTGAATTTGAACTGCTTTAGCATATGTGAGGTGTTCTATCCCTTTCAATCTTGGCTTTTTCGCCATTTTTAGGCCTTTCTATCTTGGCAGGGAAATGGAGCAGTCCCCGAAAAAGAGAGGTCGGCCACAAATTATTGTTACCGATGTTATACTTGAGCGGCGAAGGTTGGCTAAGCAGTGTAGCAACGCGGCGCGTGGAAGGGGTAAGCTCGTCCGACTTTGAATTGTGCATTTTTGGCGCTCTCAAATTCAGATTTCTTTTATGCATGACTTTTGATGTTCGGCTCTTTTCTATACCTCACTTTTGCTCATTAATCTTAATTTTTCTAACTCTTTATTTTGTTACCCCAGATTTGAGGTCTTGGCATATATACATATATAATGATTTTGCCAAGTTTTAAATTTAAGTATGAAGAAGGTTTTATAATTGTAGGCATCGTGTTGGCTTCTTTGTCAGTTTATGCGATCCAGATAACCAAGCATAATCCCTTGTTGACTATTGCCCTCTTCATTCCCTTCTGCCACTTCATCCGTCTACTCCTCTCCCTCCAATATCCACTACCNTACTGTTATGCCCTTGTTCACTATCAATATCCGCTACAAGCCTAATCTGCTATGCCCTTCTGCCACTTCATCTGTCTCCTCCCCTCCCTTCAATATCCGCTACTGCCTTCTTGTCTTACCTCCGCCTCTTCCGATTACAGCCGTTGCAAGTGAGCCATTCAAATACTGCAGCTATCATGGATTTCCCTCGTCCAACTCTCCTTTTGTTATCAGGTAATTCCTATGGCTTTCATTTCATAAATTCTCGGGGTCTAATAGAGGTCTGAATTAAGTGGTTATTTTTTTGAATTTGAACTGCTTTAGCATATGTGTGGTGTTCTAACCCTTTCAATCTTGACCTTTTCGCCATTTTTAGGCCTTTCTATCTTGGCAGGGAAATGGAGCAGTCCCCGAAGAAGAGAGGTCGACCACGAATTATTGTTACCGATGTTGTACTTGAGCGGCGAAGGTTGGTTAAGCAGCGTAGCAACGCGGCGCGTGGAAGGGGTAAGCTCGTCCGACTTTGAATTGTGCATTGTTGGTGCTCTCAAATTCAAATTTCTTTTATGCATGACTTTTGATGTTCGGCTCTTTTCTATACCTTACTTTTGTTCATTAATCATAATTTTTCTGGATCTTTATTTTGTTACCCCAGATTTGAGGTCTTGGCATATATACATATATAATGATTTTGCCAAGTTTTAAATTTAAGTATAAAGAAGGTTTTATAATTGTAGGCATCGTATTGGTTTCTTTGTCAGTTTATGCGGTTGTGTTTACATTATTATTTTTTGGCTTCTGTTATACAATTTTAAATCAAGGTTTCTTGCTAGGCCATGCTCCTAATTTTTTCTCCATAAGCACCAAGCTCTGACCTTATGAGCTCAGATCCAGCTCCATATAATACATTTTCGCTTGAGTTTATTTGTTGGCGACTTTGGTAATGAACCACTTGAACACGCGAAACTTTGGCATAATTTCCTGAAATTATCATAAAACATTTGTGCATTTTTACCTTTCCCCCACTTGTCTTTTGTATAATAGTATTTGCATCTAATGATGTTATATCATACATATGTTGGTGTATCAAATCTTCTGCTTAAATCAAGTTATTTTTCTTCAAGGAATTGCAAAAGAGGATTGATATATATTTTAATAAGTAATACACAAAAATGAAATAAATTAAGGAATTTTTTAAAGAGTATTTGCACCTAATGATGAATATGTTGGTGTATCAAATATTTTGCTTAAACCAAGTTCTTTTTCTTCAAGAAATTGCATAAGAGGATTGATATATATTCTAATAAGTAATAAACAAAAATGAAACATGAAAAGGAATTTTTTGAGTAACCTCAGATGATGTGTAATGGTCTAGGTAAAAAATACACAAGTTACGGGCACTTCACAGACCGATGCACAGTGAGAACAAAGGTTCAGCACATGTGTTATGGTCTAGCTAATAAATACACAATTTATTGGTATAAAAAGACCTATGTTCAGAATTGTAAATGTTTATGTGTTCTTGTGGTGGCCCGGTAGAGCTTATAATGAAAATCGGTGGGATTAAGCTTGTGGTCTTTGTGTTATTTTGCTTTTTACCTGCCTCACTTATAAGAAACTTTCTTTGATCAGGAGATGCTCTCGCTGACGCTGTTACGNGTGGGATTAAGCCTGTGGTCTTTGTGCTATTTTGCTTTTTACCTGCCTCACTTATAAGAAACTTTCTTTGATCAGGAGATGCTCTCGCTGACGCTGTTACGCCGGCCATGGCACCCAATGTTGCTGATCAGCCTAGCCCGTGGGTTGTGCCCCCCGCTACTGCTGCTCAGCGTAGGCCGTTGACAGGTATTACTGGTCTATGTATAACAGTTTCAAATCTTGTCTATGGGGTGCTGCCATCCAACACTCTTCCCCTTTTTGGCGGCATACATGTGGTAGTTAAAAATTATACCACCTTCCATGAGAATTTTGCCGAGAGGGATAAGGCATTCGTTTTACCCACTTCTGCTCTTTATCTATATTCATTGAAAATGTAAACTTCCAGTTCATGTAGGTCTCACGCGAGAGGGTGGCATGCCCCTTGGAAGCCATGCTCCAACTGCTCTTGCTCTCGTGAGCCCTCCGAAGAAAAGGATGAAAATGGGAGGTGAGTCTAATTTTACAGGCGCATGTGCATACTATATTCATGTTTTTTAAAAACATGTGTCGCTGCTCTAAACCTTGCTTTTCCTCCTCCTATCAGAGACATCTTGATGGTGCCAAGTCAACCTCGCGTCCTGCCTAATGCTGCTACTCGGGTAAACCAGCTAGTAGGTTCTGACAGATTCTGAATACTTTTATGCAAATGCNGCCAAGTCAACCTCGCGTCCTTCCTAATGCTGCTACTCGGGCAAACCAGCTAGCAGGTTCTGGCAGATACTGAATACTTTTATGCAAATGCCGATATGCATTTAAAATAGTTATATAAATATAATTAAATAAGCCTGAGTCAAGCATGTACAGGGTTTTCCCCAGCCCAGCCTTTCCCGTTCTTTAATTGTTCATTTCCAGCCTTCTGCCTTCATAGGTTAAATGTTTTGTGGCAATTTGTTATTAATGCTAAACTGGCTATTTTGGAATTGAAAAATGAGCTTCAATGATGGAAGATATTAAAATTACATTCTTGTTACCTAAGTAAAGCTAACTTATATCAAATAAAATTGATATAAATTGCATTATAGTATTCATAACACTTGCCCTAACTAAACTCATACTGTATCCATGCTTTTTAGAAACTTGTGTCGCTGCTCTAAACCTTGCTTTTCTGCCTCCTATCAGGGACATCTTTGATGGTGCCCAGTCAAACTCGGGGCCTGCCTCATGCTGCTACTCGGGCAAACCAGCTAGAAGGTTCTGGCAAATTCTGAATATTTTTATGCAAATGCCGACATGCATTCAAAATAGTTATATAAATATAGTTAAATAAGTCTGAGTCAAGCATATGCAAGGTTTTCCCTAGCCCAGCCTTACCCGTTCTTTAATTGTTCATTTCTAGCCTTGTGTCTTCATAGGTTAAATGCTTTGTGGCAATTTACTATTAATGCTAAACTGGCTATTTTGGAATTGAAAAATGAACTTCAGTGATGGAAGATATTAAAATTTCATTCTTGCTTCCTAAATAAAGCTAACTTATAT